>BROG01000011.1:1855000-1912500 GCA_030159075.1 Atrina japonica | reverse complement strand
CTAGGTTTATATATTTTTGTAATTTTGACGTTATTAAACTTAGTTTTTATAAGGTAAACCAGTTGATGTGGCTTACTGAGAAAAACTATGTTTAACTGCAGAAAAACTATTTCTAACTGATTAAGCGCAAAATAATGAGTTAATTCTTTAAATAAAACTACTTTTTTCAATTAATTCTAGTTTTTCTCAGTTAATCTTAGATTTTCTCCAGTTAATGTGAGTTACAAATTAAACCGTTTTTTCACCACTTAATGTAGTTCTTCTCGTAACCTACATTAACTGGAGAAAAACAAGTTTTAACTGAGAAAAACAAGGATTAACTGTGCCAAAATCATATTTATGATCCAAAAATAATAGAAAAAACAGGTTAAATTCATTTCCAGTTATTTTGGCGCAGTTAAACGTAAATTTTCTCTTGTAAATGTGGGTTACCGAGAATAGCTAGGTTTAACTGGAGAAAAACTAGGTGTAACTAAAATAATAGGTATAATTCATGAATGTGATAAATATTGCAAAGATATTTTTTAAAAGAAATTAATTTATAATGGATTAAAGAACCCATATAAGTGCTTGGTATGACTTTTTTACAGCATTTAGCAGATATGATAAATCTTAATTATGAAAATAAAATACAAGGCTTTCAAACTTTTTAAAACTACTGGTCTAAACGTAAATGTAGTAACATGTCTTCCATTGTTAAAATAAGTCCACCTATTCATAACACTACAAAATTCTAATGAGAAAACCATAAAAAGCTAAAAGAGAATAATGTGCTCATATTAGTGAGGAAAACAAATGATAAAATTGCAAGGAAAGTAATTGTGCAAAAGAAAAATGGTCTTTGCATGATAGATACGAAATGTTTGTAATGTCTTTGAAACTTTAATGGACTGATAGAGTTGTATCCAACCCCTTCTCTTTGTAGGCCCAACTTTCGAAACCTCTATACAACAGAACATTATTTTCGGCATATGTTGGATATCATGTTTTAAAAATTTGTGACAAAAAACAATTGTCAGATGATGTATAACAACCTTACACTACTAGTACTGTTGATTTTATTGCATGTGAACCATTAGGGATTAACTCGGACATTTTGATAGTTACAAAACCAGTATTTTATATTATTTTATTTTGTAGAGACTGGTATAAAAAAGGTATATGTAACATAATTGACTCATTCGATACCAATGGTAATCGTACAAAGATTTCTGTGAGTTTTGTGAAAGTTTTGCATTTACTATCTTTCAGGAACTAAAAAATCCATCTGAAAAAGTTGTTCTTGTTTGAAAAACAAAATTTTAATTCATAATTTACACATTCATTCATTTTTCCCATGATTTTGAATGATGCACTTGGTAAAAGGTATGTGCATTAGTTTGATAAAAAATTATCATTAAATTTAGCATAAAAAATATAAAACAAAATGAATTGATTCTTTACAGATGCAAAAAAAGATGAAAATAGTGGGATAATGCCAGTTGTTTAGTGTATTTAATATTTCAAAAGAAAATGTTAAACGTAATCGCTCGTTAAACTAAAAAAGAAGCAACCATTTACACCTGAAAACAACTTTATGTACGTATATTTCATGTATATCAAAACAAATTGCTGAATCCATGTAAATTACTGATATTCAAACTTATTCATATTTGGCTTAATTCAATAAAAAGTAATCACTGAAATATTATCGGGAAGCATATTACCGAATCTTTTTGGAATTGGCTCTTGCTCGACTTACGCCCGCTGAATATTTCATTTTGTACATTAATAAAGCTTATAATGTGGTATTTTTGATAAAACGAAAAGGTCCTCCCTGAGGTAGTGCCCGAATCCTGTATAATGACGTTAAACGTTTTTTCTTCATATTAGATAGTGTAAGATCTCCTCGGGTAATTAAATATCTCCCTGCACCTTCCACTTTGAATAATACCTCGGTCTGAAATACTATTGAAAAGAACGAGTAACTCGATCGGAAAAAAGCATTTGGTTAATCGGTTAATAGACAGCCTTATAAAATCCACAAAAATATGATAAATAATCAGATGCGTTATTGTAGTTTTCCCCCAAAACCAATATCACAATGAAACTACAGATATAGACATCTTTACACAACTATTCCACATAAAAATCAAAAGAAAGACTTTTTAGCATCATAGACAACTGTTTTTTCAGTAAAGGTGGTACCAGAAAATTTAAATATCTAGTGATTGGCTATAAAGATATTTATTTTGTCAAACACCAACCTGATTCTACACATAAATACACTGATGTTTATATAGAAATCATGCTGGAATATCTGATATACAATAAATATGTATTGTTTTGAGACGTGGCATTTCAACAAACTGTCGGCAACCTTATGAGAACCAATTGTGCTTCTTAATTGGCCGACCTGTTCCTTTATTCATACGAAGCAGACTTCATTCAGAAAATGCTGAATCAAAAGAAAAAAAGTGAGTGGTGTCCTTTAATTTGTCATTTAGATTTATCGAAGACGTTTTGTCAATCAATAATGACAATTTTCATACAAATGTCGATGCAATATATCCCAGCGAACTAGAAATTAAATATACAACAGAATCAAGCACACACGCTTCATACTTAGACATTTTACTTAATATAGACCCAGACAGGAAATTAACAACTAAGCTATACAACTATCGCGACGATTTCGGCTTTCCCATCGTAAATTTTCCACATTTAAGTAATAATATCCCCTGTCACCCGCACATGGAGTTTATATTTCACAAATAACCCAATATATCAGGGCGTGTACAACATATGAAGATTTCATATACAGAGTAAACTACTCACTAACAAATTATTGACATAGAGATATCGAAAACTGGGTTTAATGACAAATTTTACATCCATATAATAGTCTTGTTTGCGATTACTTTGTTTCACTAAGTGAAATGTATTTTCGTTGGTGGTTATTGAGACGTCTGTACCAATTGTGACGAGTATTCTCATTGGACATGACTGTGGGCTCACGGCGCGTGTGACCCGTCGACAGGGGATGCTTACTCCTCCATGGCACCTGATCCCACCTCTTGGTTTTACAGAGGTCTGTGTTTGTCCAATTTTACCGGATTTTTATCTATGTCCTGGACATTCTATTGATTTATACTTTAGTATCTGGGATAACATAATGTAATACAGTTGTGCAATTCTAAAAATATATGGCTGTGGAGGCTGAATAAAGCTCCTCAACTTTAATCATCATTCAACTGCTTTTGAAAAAAGCAATTAGTGATTCATTCGAAATACATAGAGTTTAACAAGCTATTTTGAATATCAAATACTTCATATCCTTCGTTTAGCTTCAACTTCTGATAATACATCGAACGTATTGAATTAATTATACTTCCTACCTTTTCAAGCAGCGCTGTTTTCATTTCAAGTATCCATTTTTTCGTTTCAATGGTACTTCTAAAACCATGTATGATGAACACAGTTTTGGCAGATTTTTCATAAAATGAGTTTTCTATCGTGGTTGAATTGTTTGGATCGAGCAAATGTTTTGTTTCATTATTTGACCTCGTAAACAACAAAAATTTTATGTCAAATTCATTTGATGTTGCAGTCCACGTATGATATCCTGGTAAAAGAGATAGAAATACACATATATTTGGTGCGTGAGGTTAATTTCACAAGAGACGAATTGGCGAGTTAGGAAAAATGTTTTCTTAAACTTTATTTCTTAGCACAAGGCTATGTCTTCGGATATTTTAAATATAAATCGAGTCAAACGTGTTTCGTGCAATTTATTAAAAATGTCTAAAGACACTCTCTTCAACCAAAAAGTTTTAGGGGAAAAATAGTCAATCATCAATGTGTTTGACGAATTTAAAAAGAACTTGAATTGTATAATTGAATATTTATATCCCAATCCCAACAAGTAACTTTCACCACAATATTATAAAAATTCGTGTTCTTTAAAATAAATTCTTATATTTGATATTAATGAAATATTTGTGAATATTGTACAGAAATCATCTCACAATTTGAAATATTTTAATCATCGAGAATATTGTTTTCACCAGTATATATTCAAAATAACAATGTCCATGATTTTGATATCTGGTCCCTGAAAACCTTATACTTCTGCATTGGACATACCTATCTATCACAAATATATGGCAAGCAAATTTAACCAAAACCCTGCAATCCCATAGATACCAGGAGGTATTTATGGGATAACAGGCTGTTATCTATGGGAAAACGGGCCGTATCTCTAAAACCACCAGGTATACAGAGTTACAGGTCAGCTATCCCATAGATTCCTCCTGGTATTTATGGGATAGCAGAAAGTATCTATGGGATAGCAGATTTGTAACCCTGAATACCTCCTGATATTCAGAGTTATTAATACTTTATTCATACAGAGTCGAGATTTCAATGGAATATTTTGCTATAACCCTGTATACCTGAAGGTGTTCTGAGATACAGGGTTGTTGGTGCACCGGTTTTACCAAAACCTCTGCATTCCCATTGTAATTCATGTGTAGCCGATAAGCTAATCAAAGCAGCTATTACATTTCTGATATTCTGAGATACAGAGATGCAAAATCTTCCCTCAGCCAATCACAGCCACGGATTTATTCAGCTCGGGAAATAAGAAGGCAGTGTTATAAATTACGTAGTTTTCAGAATTTAGAATATCATATCAAATATTATTTTAAAAATAAAACAATACAATCACTGACTAGGAATCGGACGATTCTTTATAAGATGCCAACATCGTAACTACCGTGCGCAATTGTAGTAAACAAAATTTGCAGGAATGGGACATGTTAGCCGAAATGGAGCAATTATACAAATAAAACAGTTTGCATTCGAACATTTCAAACATAACAAATTATTTAACACCGTATTCTATTAAACTGATGCATTTTACCACCGGTATATAGCTTTTATATATCGCTGATTTTATTTTTTATTGCTCAAATCGACACCGATAGTGAGCTTCGAAATTGATTGACTGTTCCAACTGATCAACAATGGCAAGGCTCAAAACTTCAACTAATAATAATTACTTATCACATCACATGTTATTAACATTCAAAATGTTTCATTATTTGAGTCTGTAATATCCACAGTAAATGCAACGTGCATGTCGCAGTACGATCCGTTGGTGCATATAGGGACCTACCCCACCTCGTGGAATATATATATATATATATATATATATATATATATATATATATATATATATATATATATATATATATATATATATATATATATATATATATATATATATATGTAACTGCGACTGGGTATATGCTGGATTGCCTGCTTAAATTGTGAGGTCTTGGGTTTGAATTACAGTCTGGCCATGTGGGTTTCAGCCCAGGTAGCTCGTGTGGTACTCAGAGTAAGAGCATCCAGTTAGTCTTTGGGAGGTTCAGGGTTGGATTCTCAGTCTGGCCACACATTTTCCCCCCACCTACTACATTTGCGCCCGACTTGATAAAACTTTGACTGTGTATTTATGAGTCTCATGTCAGATTCATTAAGAAATGAACTTTCAAAAAGAAGGGATGAGTGTAGAAGACACCGCTGGCACATGTCAAACCAAGCAGCTCAATGGGTAGAACAGAATACTTGCAAATTCTCCCCAATCAATAGGGAGAATCTCTAATTTTGTTATGTAGAATTTTGATAATTTCTTCAAGACAAATGCATATCTTTTAATTTTTCTATCAATTCTTGCTAAAATTTGGAGTTTCAATGAAACTTTTTCACTTTTTCCTTGCCTGTTACAATAACTAAAACATATGGAGTCGAAAAGCAATACTACATGTACACAGAAAATTGTTCAAAGCAGTCTATATTTAATTGTCATCGCAATTGCAGTATTCATGAATAGTTTCTTACTTGATTATTTACCTTTATTTACCATTTTATTATTACTTTTTGTATTTATATTGGTTCTCATGTAAATTCAAAGTCAACTAATAAAATACACAGGAGTCAAATTCCCTTAGTAAAAATATCAGGTCTGATTTTCTCCGTTATAGACACCCAAATTTCTTAAATCAAGACGAAAATACGAAAAAGTCCAGGGGTTAATTCATATAAAGAGGTACAAAACAAACAGTTCATTTACTTCTAGAAATTATTACTTTGGTTACATTTATGCCAGTATTTGTTCAAAATATTTCAGCAGAATATGAATGTACGGGTAGGAAACCGGACCATACGGCGACATGTACGTTGTATTTTCTGTGGATATAATAGACTCAAAGAATGAAACATTTTAAATATCAATGACATGTGATTTCCTAATTGATAAGTAGTTCATTCGCTGAAGTTTTGAGCCTTGCCAGTGTTGATCAATTGGAACAGTCAATCCATTTCGAAGCTCCCTGTCGTTGCCGTTTTGAGGAACATAAAATAAAATTGTATTATAAAATCAGCGATATTTAAAGATATATATCGCTGGTAAAATGCATCGATTTAATAGAATACGGTGTTAAATAATTTTTATATGTTTGCTGTATTATTTGTATAATTAGATCTAGCCTACTACATTTCGGCGAATATGTCCCATTCCCGACCATTTTGTTTACTACCACAGCCGCTCGGTAGTTACGATGTTGGCATCTATTTCCTTTTGGACTCCATCAATCAATCCGATTCCAAGTGGATAATTTTTTGAATTTTTAAACAAATAATTCATATGATATTCTAAAATTTGAAAAATACCTACGCTATTAAATATTAAAATTTATTAATACACACTACCTCCATATTTTCCGCGCTGAATAAATCCATGGCCCGATTTGTATTTGTGCTGATGATAATTACACTGAAGACATAGCAAACCGATTTCAATGAGCGAGAGAGAGAGAGAGAGAGAGAGAGAGAGAGAGAGAGAGAGAGAGAGAGAGAGAGAGAGAGAGAGAGAGAGAGAGAGAGAGAGAGAGAGAGAGAGAGAGAGAGTTGAAGATATGTAATTTATTCTTACTCTCTGGTATTATAACTTGCATGATTTGCTGGTCCTTGAACCCATTTTGTTTCATCTTCTTTTCTATATTGTCTAGCTCATTTTTCATATTGGTATTGTTTTTAGATGACTGCGCTAAATATATAAAGCCTCTCGGTATAAACACAATGCTCACATCAACTGTATATACATATATTTTTTCAATTTTCAAATCCCAAATTATTTCTTTTGTTTCCCATTTGAGTAATTTGGCAACTTTCTTTGTGACAGTAGAAATATCTATTGCAATTCTTGATGGTCCAGTTCGTTTTACCGTAATTAAAATTTGCTTCTGCAAATCGTAAGGTTTGTGGACTCTCCTCCGAAATAGTCCAATATCACAAACCTTATCATTAGAAATTGCCTTCATAAAAATTTTCCTTATCCAGAATTCATAGATTATATGTTCTAGGCTCAAAGAATTAACCTCTTGCTGAGAACATTCGATAAATGCTTTTATAGCCTCTTCTTTACGATATTTGCAAGACGTACTATTTGAAAATAATAGATGATACAATTTACGTTGCAAGCAGAATTCTCCCCGTTGACATTGCTTTTTCCCAACTGACATTACAAGTCTATAAACACTGCTGAAAGTTAAACAACGATTTAGACATCGCGTATACCAGTCACAATCCTTTCTGGATGGAATATAACATTTCATGTTAATTGACGATTGTGGCTTGTCTTGATTTAAATTGCATTGACACGACTCAGACACAGAACCCTTTACTTTACCAGCAGTTATAACCATACATGGATACCAGCAGTATGTACCGGAACAATATGATTGTCTTCCAGTTTTTTCTTCCAGTAAAGTGTTTGCTGCACATATAGCCCACTGGGGGGTAGAATAACCAGTTAGATTTACGCAATCTAGTAGACCATCACCAGCAGTTTTTCGTGTACAGGTATCCTTTTCTACGGCCTGCGTAAAATATATTTTGGAAACAAATAACAAGACACTCGCAATGAAATATGTCATTTTGTCTTTTTTCCCTCACTGTTTAAGATAACATACCACATTAATTTGCTGTTTAGTCTTACTTTTTCAAGACCCCGACTGATTATTATTTCATCTGAAGTAATGTTTATGTATATATTTATCTTATAAGAAAACCAACAAGGAAGTACTATTTTTCAGTTGTTTTGGATTGGACAAGGCACAAAATGAATACACCTCTTACTCTGAAGTGTCAAGAGCATATGTTTAGCATGTTATTGTGTCAGCTTACCTACTTTTTACGAATTGACGGAACAACTCAATAATATTATGGTAAGCTGTTTATTGGGAACAAGTCAAAGAACATTTTGTAGTGTTGGTTAATAACACATTATACTGGCGCATGATTACACATGTATGTTCATTTCAGCAACATAAACTCAATCTATAGATCGAATTTTCCAAACCATATTTTTATTCGTATAATTTCGCTTTTTAAATTTACAAAAATATAGTAAAAATTCTCTGAGTGACTGTGGGATATTACTACTAAAATGTGGAAAATTTGCAATTGGAAAGCCGAAATCGTCTCGATTGTTGTGTAGTTTAGTTGCCAGTTTCCCATCTGTGTCTATAGTAATGTCCTATGCAGTATTGAAATTTTTGTTTTTGTTTTAAAATTACAAGTTACATTGTAGTTTCTTTGTTTTGAAAAAAAATGTGTTCTTTTCAGAAACAAAAAAAATAGCTAACTTTATATAGAGTAGTCATATTTTTAGTGTGTAAAATTTACAATTTCGAGATTTGAATTGTAAAGTGCGTAAATAGTCGCATTTATAAATACGAGTTGAAAACATCCCATGTTTAGTATCCAAAGAAAGCTAATTTTTCATAGATTTTTTGATTTTAATATTTTTTCCTTATTTCAACACTTGTGCGAAATTATTTTTGAAAATATTGATATTTTCAAATTACATAGTGAAGCAAATTAATCTTCGTTAGTATGACATCTGAGAAACTCACACCTCTACCTTCCTGTTTACTTGCAGGGGACACAAAGTCTGTCCTGCTTATTGTTTCTGATTATTGTTAAGAAAACATGCAAAGTAGCTTCGGCACAGGTAAAAGAAGTAATACCACCTTCTCAGTGTCACTAATTGATTTTTACGTAATCAATTTGGTATATGTTAAATCGGCTTGTCTATGCGGAGGGATTCAAGAAGTTTAGGGGTGTAACCTTAGTCTGGACTTGGACACTTATATGCCCTTATTAGGAAAATTTAGGTTCGTACCCTAAATTGTGATTTTAAGTTCCCCCTAATTTGATTTGGCTATTTGTCAAACTTGCGAAATTTTGGCACAACTGAAATTAAGTGAACGCGTGTCATTTTATGCAGTGAAACAAGCAATAAAGCAAGATCGAAAAACTTACTCAAGTACTTCACGATCTTCTTTTTTATTAATTACAGGTATGAGCCATTAATTTATTATTTCTAAGTTGACAAATCTTTCAAAATTTGTATCTTATAAAAGTTTGCATTTAAACATTTGGTTAGAAAATACGCGGGTTTATGCACTTAAAAAAATGCCGGCAAAATGCATAACATAGGTATTTTACCTTAATTTTTGTAAATAGTTCAGTTTTATTTTTTTTTCAATGTAGAGTAGCGGTAGTTAGTTTTACCTTTAGTTTATTTCTATACTTTAAGTATTTGACAGAAAGTCGGGCTCGTTCGCTCCTTTCTATGTTATGCTGCACAATTGTGAACTCTTCAGTCAGCGGACAAATTCACATTAAACTTTCGTCTGCAAGTGCCGCAGAAATCTTTAATCATGTCTCCCAGAGCTTTGGTAAGCATAATGCTGACATATTAATCAGATGTATTAACTTTTGTGCAGATGCATAACTACGCGAAAGCGGTCAATCTTGAATTAGATCTTACGATGAAAAATAATTTATTAATATTTAGCTCTAGTCTGTTTTGTCCATTACAAGGATTAGCCTAGGCATTAAATATATTCTGTTTTCAAAGGGTCTCATTGTAGGTTATAAAGTTTAGATTAGGAAATGCATTTAAATGCTTTCACCATGGGTAAACTTTATATATTAGGACAGTTACCTCCTTTTCAATTATTATTGATATTCAAGAGTTAAGTAAATTGGGTTGTCTCCCTTGTTTCCCTTTACTTATTGTGAATGTTCACATGATTCATATACTTATTCATGTATATACTTTTATATACTTTGTACTTTTGTATTCAGATCTAGTAGGCTCATAACTGTTCTCTCTCATAAATATATATAGATCAGATTTTATATCTTGATAGAATAATGTTTTAATTCCCCAAAGAATTTTGTTCTAACGGTCTAACTTGAAACTCAAGAAAAAGTCATGTGCACATTCAGTCCTTTTTAAACTCTTTGAATTATTTTGTAAATATTAATTTTGTTGTTAATATTGTGTTCATCGTATTGTTATATAACACTTTATGCACAGTGACCAGCAATAAAGCAAGATCGAAAAACTTACTCAAGTACTTCACGATATTCTTTTTTATTAATTACAGTGCGGTCCAAAGTCACACATAGAACAGAGTAAGAATCACGCTCTATTAGTAAGTAAATGTCTAAGTATGAAGCGTGTGTGCTCTTTAATTTCTAGTTCGCTGGGATATATCACATACACATAGGTATGAAAATTGTCATTATAAATTGACAAAACGTCGTTGATATATCTAAATGTCAAATTGCTTTTTAATAGTTTGGCTTCGATTAAAAGGTTTTGGGGAATATTCATGTATAATCACGTAGTCAAAACTAACCAGGTATGTATCTTAATGAACTATAATGAACAGGGTATGTGATTTAGAAAGTTCATATCGTCCCTTAAAGATCTTGGAAATTTTTGCAAAGTGACTTTGTGAGTAATTCTAGAATGTAGTTTAATCTGACGTTCTGGGTGATAGAGCTGCAATAATTGAATGTACTCTAAGATATATTTGTCACGATAAATTAATACGTGTACTCTCTTTTGATTTGTGGAATTTCGGAAGTCCATAACATTATTATATTTTATCTCAAAATAGTCAAGTCTGATTTTGTGATTTTATCAAAGTACTGCAAAGCAACCTCTAAACCATAGTCCGTGTATAAAATTTGTGTCCGGCCAGCGGTCATTTGTAATTGTTAACATCTATTACAAAGATCGCTACTCCAATATCTGTTTCTTTGATAAGCATTGATGAATCATTCTTAAATCTTGGATTGCTTTCTGTTGATCTCGTGGTATGTTGGTTTGGTGTCTTCCTCGTATTCCAACATATGAATTCAAAGTACTGAAAATACTGAAAGCCGGGCTTCCAAATATTCAATTGCCTATTTTCATTCTCTTGGTGTTGTTGATTCATCAATACTCTCAAACCGTGTTTTATTTCTGTATTCATAAACAGGCCTATATCTATCTAAAATTTCATTCATACGTTTATTTATTTATTTATACATATAGCCTATTTAATTATAAATATAATTATTTATTTATCTTTCTGTTTATTTATTTATTATCTAATTTTTTATCTTTTTATTTATATATCTTTATATATATATATATATATATATATATATATATATATATATATATATATATATATATATATATATATATATATATATCCGTCTTTTAATTTATCTATCTGTTTATTTGTTTTTCAATGTATTCATTATTTGGTTTATTTATTTATTAATATCACTGTACATTAATTTATTCATTATTATCTAATAATAATCTGTTTATTTATGGCTGTTTCACCAATTATATCAGTGCATTTAGTTCTTATCACTGATTGAGCTAAACAGTTCTTTCAAGAGTTACCTCTTCTCATTGTATTTGATTGACTCGTAGCTTGCAAAAATTATTTACAATGTCTCCGTATTTGAAAAAGAAAATGACTTATTTGTGATTTCATATCGACTCCGAGAGTAAGAGTTTAACTATAAAGATATGAAATATTTTACCCACAGTGTCCGTTTGATATGAGCTCCAACGACCGTATATTTTTAGCATTCTGTCGTTTAACTATATTATAAGATATATTCTTGATTATTGTCTAATTAATAGTTCAAAAATCATGTTTAAGATCTCCAAAACATCTTATCTTTAGCTGTATATAAAATCATATACATGTATTGTTGCTTTTTCCGGTAAAGTTTCGTTTTGACGCACAAAGATTTTAACAACGTTATAAACAGTGTAGTTAAAACGTGTCCTTATTCAAATAATTAACTTTGAGATTAACAGTTAAGAGTTACACTGGTTGAACAATGGTTATTTTTGTCCCCTGACATATAGTCGAGAATATGATAAAATATGTGTTCAAACACATTATCAAACATGAAAATGTTGTAAAAGATCTTCGTTTCGAAGTTACTTGTTTTATCAAAATTTAAGTTTTCCCGTACCTTAAAAATTGTAGCTCTGTTTCCATATGCAATGGCATTTCGCTTAAACTCTTTCGCCATATCAAACGTACTTCGTAATTTGGTCAGGGAAGCTCGGTTTTTTAAGCGCTTGGACTATGTTAAAGTCGACCAATTTTTATGTGTTTTATATTTACTTTTGTTATACAGGACGTAATTTGTATTATGTAAAATATATGCTTTTCAACGTTATTTTAAATACCTGAGGAATCTTTCACAATCTTTCAGTCATATGATGGCGTCCAGTTTTTATTGGTGGAGGAGAAACCCCGGTTACCCGGGTAAAGACCACCGACCTTCTGCAAGAAAACTGGCAAACTTTCACACTTAATTCGAAATGTCCAGAGGTGAAAGGCATTGTTATCTAAAGAGCAATGCTTTAACCACTCGACCACAGAGGCCAAAGGTAATTAAAAGAAAATTTCCGACCTTAGCCGAAAGTTAATTTGCAATGCTAAAAGTAATGGCGGACGAACAATTATTGATATTACAGGTTACGTCTGGCAAGATTGTTGCAATTTTACACATGCATTTGTTGTTCTAAACACCAGATGGTCTTTTTGGAATATATACGAGATAAAATATTACTTAAGATGGGAATGTATTTTTTTTTCATCTACGAAAGCTAATATAAAATTAAAACATAACTGTTGTATTAATATATCGAATGACAACATATCGGGCACATTTTACCTGTTTTATATTCCTATTCACAATATCTTGATCGACATGATAACTTTTTTCCGCGTTCTGCTTAGCACTCTCGATCAAAAATACCGACAACTTTGTGTATTACTATTAGAGATTGTATGGCTCTTCGCATGAGGAAAGATACAAATAGCTTCCAGTTTACTTTAATTTCTGATAAGATGAAAATTCTGTATTTATATATGTGTAGGTCGCATTGAAACAACTGTATGAGCTACACCAGGACATTTAAATACACTTTTATTTACATTACATACATGCACTGTATTATATAGCGCACGCAGTTTCATTTGTTTTGGTGGTACTGCGGAGACCAAAAACAAGCACGAAAAGACGATTGTGCACAAGTCGATGACTGCTTACATGTAACCTTTTTGGCCATATGTACGGTTAAATATCAGATTCCTTCTATTTCAACATTATATGTTTTTATAAGGCAGGTATATGTTGTTTAGCCAATTAACGCTAACGAAAATACAGGGACTGTACAGATAAATTTAGATATCCATGTAAAGTCAAACTTTTTTTCTCTCCACAGTTTTATGATTAATTTGATAAACGTTAGGTATCGGGTAAATTCAGATACATTTATTTAGTAAAGAATTCAGGTAACTTTATTTATTTGTCCTTGTTAATACATTTAATAGTTTCAATTTAATAATATGTAGGTACATTGGAAATTTAAATATTTAGTAAATAGATATTATTGTATAAATATATTCTATTATTTCTTTTCAATAACACATTCTATAGGGCACTAACTTGATATATATATATATATATATATATATATATATATATATATATATATATATATATATTATATATATTTACATATTGCTTATGCTACTTGTTCTTTATATTCAGTGACAAAAAGAACTATACACAGGCATACGGATTCTTGTGACAATAAGAACAGTTTGTGTTTGATTGTTTATTGTTTTTTAACGTCCCACTCAAGAATCTTTCACTCATATGGAGACGTCACCAAATGCCAGTGAAGGGCTTCAACATTTTTGCCTGTGCTCTGCACTTACGGCGAATGAGCAGTCAAGGATCTTTAACGTGCCGACACCAACTGCGACACGGGACCTCGAATTTTACTGTCTCATCTGAAGGACATGTCACCAACCTGCCGCCATCTGGAGTCGAACTCACGACCTCACGATCAAGAATCGAGCGCGCTACTGACTGAGCTAGGCTGGCTCGGCTTGATTGGTGATGGCAACGTCTTTTCATTTGTGAACAGACCCGAGTCCATGAGTTGGGTTTTCTATTAACTAATGTAAGTGGTCTGTTGTATAATATTGTAGAGTTGTTGTTGTTTATCATAGTCCAAATAAAAATAATCCATAATAAGTACTCCTCTATTGCTTTTTTGACAGTAATCTTTACACTGCCGAGATATCAGTTTATATTTCAGTTGTCGCCATCCTGTTCAATTTAATCAATACTTCTGGCCTATTTAAATTTTCAAAGTCCAAGGGGCATAAATGTGCCCAGAAGAAGGTCAATAACGCCCAAATTCCAACGACAAAAAAACCTGACATATATGAAAGTACATTATAATGTGAAACCGTGTCTGAATTTTATCGTTAGTCATTATCGTGTGAATTAAAGACGTTATTTCAAATTACAAGACGCATAACGCTACGAAAAATCTATAGCCCCAATTTCACTGGAAGGACACTAATAAGCAGGATACTGTGCATCAATGCTTTGCTAAACCAGTATCTCCCAAAATCAAAATGGCCCAGTCGCAAAGTTTACCGATAGCTCCCAAAATGGAATATGCACAACTATACCCCATGGTGAACCTCCATGTCAAATTTCAAAAATACCATTGCTGCAATATCTGAGACATAACAGTAACAAAATTTCATTATTAAATATATATATATATATATATAGATATATATATATATATATATATATATATATATATATATATATATATATATATATATGGAGGATATCTAAATTTACCTGTGCAGTTCCTGTATTTTAATTATGTTATTTAACGATTTATATATATATATATATATATATTATCCTATTCATTCTATGTTAAGACGTATTTTCGTCATTCTTGCATATCGGAAATAGATTCCCCTTGTGATCCGCGTATGTAGGTCTGTATACATACATTGTAAATGACTGTGTATTAGAAATATTATAGACATAATACCAAAGTTATAATGCTCAAGACGATACCGTTTTTGTCAATTAGACGTCATCAGTTGAGCTCCAATTTGAAAAGTATGTGTTTTTCTAAAGATTAAAAGTGGTGTCATACAGGGCCAAATAATATATCTAAAAGTATAGCCTAAATCCGTCTAAGAGTAACCACTGTAAAAAAATGACTATCTTAGCTTTAGAAAATTTTCGAATTTAAATGGTGTCAACAGTGCCAAATATTCCTTTAGTATAAGATGGACAACTGGTAACATTATGTTATACAGGTCGTACTTTTTAGATTTTCTAGTCTATGTAAGTTTGATAGTGCAAACGCTGAGACCGCTTAACTTTATGCATGTATAGTGCGCGTGTATAATAATAGATCAAAATTAGGTCATCTTAGGTGTCGCGTGGTGCTCACACTTCCTGCGCATGTGTATAATATATATCCGTCAAAAAAGTGAAAGTCATAAAACTACAGACGAACGTACATGGCACTAACGTTAACGTTTAACATTAGCTACTTGGTCAGAAGAACAAGGTAATTGCATGCAGATTTATTTTATATGTTTATAATGCACAGTCGCATTGTCCTGACTATGTATGTTCTGCTGTCAGTCGATGAAATTGTTGTTTTGACGTAAAATAGGGATTATGCTAGTGACATGTAAAGTGATGGGTCAGCATTTTTTAAAATGTTACACTTGTATGAACGAGAATTTGTCTGATACTTCATATGACCACTTCATTGTTAAATTAATCAGGTTACAGTTTCACACGGCAACATGTCATTGTATTATTCAGTGTATGCATAGATTACAAGCACTTTGGTGTGTTTACCAGTGTTGTAGATCACTGTCACGCGAAGGTTTCGGTTGTATAATTATTATTCTATATTACAAGCATTCTGTTTGGTCATGTTTAACAAAACTTGTAGCGGAACGCTTAGGTCTTTGATTTATGTCAAGATTAAATTCATGATTCTTGTGACAATATTACACAATGTTACACAGGCTGCTGTACAGGATGTTGGCCATGCAGCTTATATTACATAAAATGTGTATCTACAGAACATTATTTCAGTGACATGTGTAATTATTAGTCTCATTTATATTTCAGTTCTTACGGTAATGTGGTTCCATTAACGCGCAAACGGACAGAACAAAAGTAAAAAAAATTCAGATACCAAAGTATCAATCAATAGAATGTCCAAGACATAGATACAAATCCGGTAAACATGGACAAACACGAACCTCTGGAAACCAAGAGTTGGCATCAGGTGCCATGGAGGAGTAAGCATCCCCTGTCGACCGGTCACCCGCTGTGAGTCCACAGTCAGGTCCAATGAAACCCCTAAGGAGTGTATCCTCGTCACAATTGGTACAGACGTCTCAACAACCGCCAACGAATCTCAGCATTTCACTTAGTGAAACAGAGTACTCACAAACAAGACTATTATACCGACCGTAAAATTTGCGGAACGTTGACATTAAACACGGTTTTCGATATCCCTGTGTCAATAATTTGTCAATGAGTAGTTTACATCTTTATATGTAATCTGCATATGTTGTATACGCGCCGGCATATCGGATCATTTGTGAAATAAAAACTCCATATGCGGGTGACAGAGGGATATTACTACTTAAATATGGAAAATGTACGATGGGAAAGCCGACATTGTCGCATTTGTCGTATAGCTTAGTTGCTAATATCCCATCTGTGTTTATATTAAATAAAATGTCTAAGTATGAAGCGTGTGTACTTGGTTCTGTTGTATCTTTAATTTCTAGTTCGTCAGGATATATCGCATTGACATCTGTATGAAAATTGACAAAGCGTCGTCGTTATATCTAAATGTCAAATTAAAGGACACCGCTAACGTTTTCTTCTTTTGATTCAGCATTTTTTGAATGAAGTCTGCTTCGTATGAATGAAGAAACAGGTCGGCCAATAAAGGAGCACAATTGGTTCCCGTAGGAATGCCGACAGTTTGTTGAAAGACCACGTCTCCGAACATTACAAATATATTGTCTATTAGAAATTCCAGCATATTTTTTATATCAACTTCAGAGCAATTATGTGTAGAATCAGAGTGATGTTTGACGAAATAAGTATCCTGAATAGCAATCACTAGATATTTAAATTTTCGGGTACCACCTTTTAGTGAAAGAACAGTTGTCTATGATGCTGAAAAGTCTTTCTTTTAATTTTTTATGTGGAGTAGTTGTGTAAAGAGTAGAGAAGTCATAAGTTTTGATACTGTGAATTCGAGAAAATTGTGTGCCTACAAATTTTCTTAAAGCTGTTTATAATTTTTTAGTATCCACATCTGATTTACACCGCTTCTAGCATAAGCAACTGTACAGTATTGTTGAAGTTTCTCCTTAACGGCTGTCAATATCTTGGTAAGGAGGAACGATAAAGGTTTGGTAGAACATTTGCTGGATCATGCTATGTACCTTTGCTTATATGGGATTTTATGAAGTTTATGTATCCGTTGTAGGTATATCAAATGAGCGTAAAACGGGCACGTGATTTTGCAGGATCTTGTCCTTTGAAAGTGAGCTACGTGTGTATGTAGGATACCAGAATTCGTATTAAACCCTTCTAATAAACAATTATAGTAATGGGCCTTACAAATAAAAAAAACATTATTCGAGGCTTTGTCTGCTGGTACTGGTACATATTGGTCATATAATGTATCCAGTTCAGTTTCTACTTCTGGATCATTATTTATAGAGGAATAACGTGTTTTCATAGTTTTCGAATACGAGATTTTATCAACCATCGTATGGCTTTCAGCCATTCAGACAAAGTGTCTGGTTCTACGTTTTCATGTTTGGCCAATCACCTGGCATAATCTTCGACAGAATTCATAACTAAACTGAAATTCTGACGCCAATTAAAAGAACGGGCATTCCGGTATTTAAGGCCCCTTAAAATACGATTTTTGAGGCTTTCATTTTCAACATCACGGTAATGACATGCCCGATAGGATTGTATTTGAAAGGCGATGAAGCACATAAACATGTGGCAGTGTTGTGTAGAAATGGTTGATGTCTAGGTATTGCAAAAACTGTTTGTAATTGAATAGTTTGGATGCGATGCTAGGTGTATAGCTATATGAAATGCAAGGCGTGGTCTTCAGTTTAAAATGTGGTGGAATACAGGACTGAAACTTTTTTTGTGATTTAGAACATTGCCAATGTTTATAGCGTCTATGCCTTTATTTGTTGATTTAAGTTTACGGAAAAAGAAGTTTCTGTTCTGAACAGTCATCGTTTGTAACGCGTGCAGGCTTAAAACAGTTTGTGAAAAGCGATGTCCATTATAATGGATTTCAGTATGTATTCTGGGGTTGAAGAATCCGTGTAGGGGTTCATTCTTGCTTTTTGAAAAAGATTGATTATTGAGATTCGTAAAATGAACAGAATAAAGTTTGCTGCGAATGTGATAAAGACCCAATGTTTTGTTAACGTAAGGTAAAAGAGATGAAAAAGTGACATCACGTATGTAGGGTCAGTTGTATGAACGATGTCCATGACTTCGTTGACGTCTTACGTTAGAATTGAAAAGTTCCATCACATTAACACCATTACACAGTGGGCTTGATAGATTGTCTACACTTTGGATATTATCGTAACATCCATCGGGATATGCAGTGCCAAGCAGTTTAATCCAAAAATCTTCACGTTGTCTACTGAAGGGGGTAATTAAATCATCACACATCTTTATTATTCCATCTGATCAGTACCAAGTGAGCTACATACATGAAATGGAATTACTTCTTAGACGTGTGATGAAAGTCTGTAATAATTTTATGAAATGTGTTTAAACGAAATGCTTCATATGAGTGAAAGATATTTGAGTTGGACGTTAAACAACAATAAAAAAATATTTAAAACAAAAAAATTAAGTCAATGCTAATGTTAACATAGGAGACGGTTGGGGGCATGTATTGCTGTACAAAACTTCAGAATTTTGTTAATTCAAATATTTAGTGACGTTTAGGTATTCAATCAAATATACATATTCTTCTCTCTTACACGCCTTTATACTTTTAATTTCATAGCTTCATATAAAGTGAACACAATTCATAATATTATCTTCATAATTGTTGTTGTTTAGTTTCTATGTCCTAAATTTTTAGAATCTTTTTAAATTTTACACATTCCAAATGTTCACAATATGTATGTGTGTGTGTGTGTGTGTGTGTGTGTGTGTGCAAAAACAATTTTTTCTTCCTTTTACGACAACTTTTCTTTTATCTTTTACCTGTGATTACCTGACAGAAGTAGTTTAGCTTGCCGTTTTTACAAATTAATTATACTTACTGTATTGTCTGCAATTCCAACAATATTTGTTCACGTTTCCCCTCCAATTCCTCAAATGCCTGTCATCTGAGGACAACATGATTGCAGTGGGAATAGGCTAATCAATGGTTCATGATATTACAAAATTTGGGACCTTTTAGGTCCATATTGATCCTAGCCTCAGACCCTGTACAACTGCTCCCGGGATAATATAAAAATCTTAGATACCAAAGTATCAATCTTCAGGATGCATGGGATATACATACAAATCTGGTGAATATTGAACGAACTTAGACCTCTGGAAATCAAGAGGTGGGATCAGTTGCCATGGAGGAGTAAGCATCACCTGTTGACCGTTTGTCACACCAGCCGTGGATTGTGCGGAACATTGATATCAAACATGGGTTTCCATATCCCTGTGCCAATAATTTGTGAGTGAGTAGTTAACCTATGTATTTGAAATGTTCAAAACGCTCTAGCATATCGGATCATTTGCCATATATAAGGCTTGATTCCCCACCCTAACATTTTTCACATTCTTCCACATTTTCAAATGTTTTTGAGATCACCACCCTATAACCATATAATTTATGATTCCTCGTGGCAAGACAAAGCAAGGTTAATCACACCACATCCCAATTCCCATCAGTTGTTCTGACCGCCATAGTGCTAATACTCTGTTGTTTACAAAAAGAGAGGTATCATAACTTCTGTACATTTAAATGGTCCATAACATATTTTCAATAAACGTATGAAAAACGTACAAAAGTCTATTCATATTTACAAACATTTCATTTCATGTCGTTCCGGGCCATGCCCCTTGCGACAGCACAACACGGGCGTTTCACTGGAGTATATATCTACATCTGGAGTGTATCTGGTGTCTACCTGGAGTCTCCCTCTCGGGAGTCTGTGTATCTATATCTATCTGTATCCTGTCCACTATTCTATTTCCTAACCTTATATATACTTTTAATACAAGGAAGGGTTATTGGTTCTTCCTAGTTAGACTATGTAAAATTACTTAATCCAATGTACTTAGATTTCTCTTTTTCTTCTTTTAAAATAATTCAGAAGCTACTGTGAATATGTCACGATGACTAATCAGGCCACACCCTTAATTTCAATTATTTCAGAAGTAGTTGAAATTCACACTCTTAAATCAAATATTTTCTTATTACCCATGGCCAAGTTGTATGGTGGTATTTGGGGTCCAAAGGGTCATTAGATGCCCCCTTATTTCAGTAATATGCAATTATGTCAAGAACAGTTGAGATCAGGATCTTTAAACCATTTATTTTCTTTTTATTCATGACAAGATAAGTTTCATTGTAAAATTTCCGTGTGTCGCCAGGCCATTCTCCACCAATCATCTGAAAAATATATGCGAACTTTACCACTAAACATGTGTTTTCGTGCTCCTCATGACTAGACCAGTTGTATAAAACAATGTTGGAGTGTTACGGTGAAACTAAACTTTCTCTGATCATCTAGATAGACTTGGGGATATAGAAGAGATGTGGATGGTGTGGGAAACTTTCGTAACAGGCTCTGTTACAATTGATTTCACTGTTGGAATGTTTACTCCACCATGGTACGTGATTCCACCACTGGATTTCCAGAATTCACCAGATTTGTATATGTATCCTGGACATCCTGATGATTTAAACTTTCGTATCTGAGATTTTTGTATATCTATCTAGAGCAATGTTTGTGTATATATTTATTTTTATAAAAGAAGGAAGTTTTATTTTTCATTTAAGTGTTTTAGGTTGAAGTATGCACAAAAATGAATATAGCTCTTCTTCTAAAGTGGCCAGAACATAAGGCGATCGACAAGGAAGTGTTGTTTTTCATTTTTAAAGCGTTTTGGATTGGATGACATATAAAAACGAATCTCTTCTTCTAACGTGACCAGAATATGTGAATTACTTAGATATCACTTTTCATTAGGCCGCCTCACCTACACCTGGAGTTAATTTTTATCTCTTAAGAATATCTTATTTATTACATACATGTGTAATTATACAGTTACAATATAGCGTTCAATATGTCCGGACAATACAGAACGTCGTATTCCAATGATATTGAGAGATCCAGGATACTTTAAAAATAATTATTATAAATGTCACAAGATGACCTGAGTATGGATATGAGAAAAACACTTTTTAAAGTTTTACACTTTTAATTATTGAAACTGTATACATGTACTATTATCCCGCATGATCTTCTTAGCGGAGATACTGAAATGGTTGATATGATTTTAAACTCAACCGAATAAAACCTGTATAAATAAACAAAGATACTGTTAATACAAAGTATGCCACACACAATAGTATTTAAGTAAGTATTACACTTATATACACTATTTGAAGGTAAGTATTGAACATACATCACTGTACGGTTAATACTTCCGAACTTCAAACAACATATTTGCTGGTAATATTTTACTACACTCCGTACTTTATACTTTACATCATTAATACACTATATGTATTTACTATAATTCCACACAAAATGAATCAATGATACACACCCTTAACTGTACATTACTACAGTAATAATAATAAATTTGATTCATATATTTTACTTATACGATAGAATTATCGTTATTACAAACATAAATAACATAATTCAATAGTATAAAACAGTATAAACAAATGTATTTATATTCTAATATTAATTTCAGTTACAAATTTACTGTACTATTAATGTTACGTAAATAATTACAACCGTTACTTACCTAATAGAATAAGTTCACTAACCCCAGAAGAGCAAATAACTTATAAACATCTGCAAGTGGACTACGCCCTGAAAGTATCTAAAATGCTTCTCATCTGAGTTTCGTGCCAAAATACTCTAAATTTATATGATTCCGAACAATAGTTTCGGTAGAACCAGTTTTGCACTGACTGAGATACCAAACGGTATATCTAAAACGGGTACTTATGGAATGATTATGAGTGTGTTCGAAATGATAACTAGATAAAATAAAATTAGAGTGTTCGATTAATACGACGGAATCCCCAAAGGGATAAACTGTTGATGAATGCCTTCGCCCTCTCCATAGGTTTACCTATGTATTATTTATATTTTTATGGGGCCGTAGTGAGCTCTTTATTATAGAAATGTTTTAATTTGAGTCATATTCAATAATTACAGCGCCCTCTTACGGTCACAGTCCTCCTTTGTGCACTATGGGCGTCTAATCTAACCTGAATAATCCAGTCGTTACATTTTGCTCACTTCGATCCCTACGTTAACTCCTGAATCCAAACCCAATCAGAATGCTTCAACCGGAAGAAAATTTTACTGTCCAGACTGTTACGTCATAGTAATTAACGTCAGAATTTTGTGACGTCGCATTGACGAGTTCGCAACACTCAATTTTTTATTCAAATTACTGGTAAAAAAAAGTTGTGATTTATCGTAATATTACAACTGCAAATCTAATCATTAATTTGTATACGTTAATGTATTTTTTCTTGTTTTTTCAAACATTTATTTATCCTCGATTTATTCTCAAATTTGAAACGGAAATCCAGACTCTGCAGATACATATATTGAATGCCTCTGATTGGATTCTCGTTTTTTCGAGAACGGCGAGAAACATTTTAACGACTAAGTTTTCACGCCCTATCGGATGTGAAGAGTTCCGATCAACGGCGTTAATCATTCACGTTACATCTAACAAGAAAAATCTAGTCGTTATATTTCGCTCACTTCGATCACTATATTAACGCTAACTCGATTGATTACAGTGCCCTCTTCCTGTCAAAGTCTCTCCAGTGGGCTTGAACGCATTATGCGTTAAAAATTCCTTCAGCTGCCCTGTGACCAATCAGAAGCGTTCAAAATATGATTCTGCGGAGTCTGTATTTCCGTTTATAATTTAAGGATAAATCGAGGATAAATAAAATGGAAAAAGAAGAAAACATATTAACTGTACACTGCAAATGAATGATATGTTTACAGTTATAATTTTATGATAAATCACAAATCTCGCTTACCTGTAATTTGGAAAAAAAAACTCGAGTGTTGCGGAGTTGTCAATGCATCGTCACAAAATTTTGACGTAATTTTAGAGTAATGTCACAGTCTGACACAGTAAAAATTTCTTCCGATTGAAGAATTCCGATTGTGTATGCATTCAGGCGTTAATGAAACCCAGTCAGTGATATTCAACAAAGAATAACACATGGCAAAATCTGTATCGACGAATATCATCCTTCGGGCTGATATTGGAGTCTCGGGGTTTTTACGGCATGCGATACACATTTTGTGATGTTTTTATTTTTTTATCATGTATATTTAAAACCTTACTGGGAAATAGACAAATACTAGGCTAACTGTCACCGATAAAAAGTCTTTTAATTTCTAGGTTAACACGACTTGCATTCCTTCATGGGAAATCGCGTGTTTATGACAGGTCTAAAATTACGTACACAAACGGTTAAGACAAGATTTTTTAAAAAAGCCTTTCTCAAGGTTATGTGCTGATATAATTCGTATTTTAGTGTAAATATGTTACACCTTCTCCGTATCTATAATACGGAATGCACAATTATTTGCGGTGTTTTTAACCTACCTGTGGAATATTTTTTCTCTTTTTAAATCGAATGTATAGTAAATCAAAGGATTCATTCATCTTTTCATTCAAAAATCTTTAAAATTCTTCACAATACGAAACTTTCGGGATACAGATCCGTTTCGACTTTTACATATAGAATGCATAATTAATTAAAAGCACCGATTTATGATTTTAGTACCACATGCCGCTGACATTATGTATTAAATAATAATTCACTTTTGTTATAGCTGTTTATCCCTATGACTATGTAAACGCTGATAGGCCTAAAAAGAAGACATGTATATATAAGTCAAATATTATTTTAACACATAGTCAGTGGTCATCTTTCAAATATAATTGCAGTCTGTTTTGGAACGTATGTCATTTCCCCATATTTTTCTATGTTTAATCGGGCTGGATATTCAATACATAGGCGTAGGAAGCAAATTGAAAGTGGGGCTAAACCAACTTAAAACACACACACGGCAGAAGGGGGGGGGGGGGCTAAACCAACTTAAAACACAAACACGCTAGAAACGTCTTGGGGGCTAAGCCCCAATTTTCAACACCTATGCCTATCTTTGCAAAAAAAGGGGGGGGGGGCTAAGCCCTCCCTAGCTCCCCGGCTCCGACGCCTATGCAATGGAATTGTGAAACTCGCAAAACAATCTAGACTTATTGGTAATTTATTTGCACCATTTCATTGGAATATTACAGGTTTTACAAATTTTTGCCAGTTTTAACCCCCCCGTTATATAATATATATCACTAATTATTTGCAATAACAACCCCGTGTTGTATTTTTAAAAGTAAATATACAACCAGAGACATATTTTTGATACAACAAATATTTCTGATACAACAAATAAAATAAATGTCGATTTTAACAATGACCGAGTGTGTTATAGGCCGAATGTGCGACACTGATAGTGCTCGAGATTTTCCGTGAACCCGCACGCTCAAATTACTTGTTGACACTGAAGCGATGTGGAGAACACGTAGTCAGAATCTAAAATGAACAGACAAATATCGGGCGTCAAGCTTAAAAGAGAGAAAATATAATTGGATTCAAGTATGACAATTGGATTGCATTATGAAACACAAGACATCTGTAGCACACAGTACATATTGCGATATATCTAGGTCATGTTATGATGTTATGACCAGAACATGAAAGTTAACTTCGTAGTTACAACAGAAAAAAGAGAGTTCGGCCTACTGCAACTTTGTCAAGCATCTCTGTCACCGGACATTTTTAATTTTATCAGAAACAATTCGTCACACGCATCGTGTGGAATCAAGCCGTGTGAAATACTTACGTAAGTTACGTACGATTAAGTCATCGTGGTGCCCAGCTGATTGGTAAGACTTGTCAAACATAATGACTACTTTTAGTTGTTATGAATGAACATTAGATGTCTCCATTCTCGGAAGACACACTCAAATTTTCTATGGTATATACCATTAATAATATCATAATTGAAACGCAAATTCGTTGTAAATACATTATACAGCATAGCCAGGGAGCGGTCATTTACATTTTCAATTCTCTTCCGACACAATTAACAGTCCGGTACCAAGCAAACGAATATTTTAAAATAACTTCAAAACAAATCTAACACTTATTTGAAATATTCCATATCACAAGTTTCTTCCAAAATGATATGAAAATAAGAAAACAAACCATGTTTCCATTTAGTATATACGGACAGAAAAGGGGAACTAATTCTTGTCTCACACAGTTGTTTAAATGCAATTAAGGGTTGTTTTTTATTTTTTGAACATCATCGGGGTATAAAAGCAATTGCTCATGGAAAAATTCTGTTCAGCACTTCGATGATGTTCAAAAAATGAATAACAATCCTTATATTTATATACATTACCATTTTTAAGTGAAACTGTAGTACACTGGATACTAAATTCATTCCAGAACACTGACTTTGGGGGGTTCATATGACGTAATGGCTCAACAGCTGTTCTGACATGAGAAGTAGATCTCTTTTCTGATCACAAATACTAATGAAATTAAGGTTTAATTTATTTATTCTTTTTTATATTATCCTGAGAGAAACTAGTGATATGGCCATTTTCCAATACTTA
Source organism: Atrina japonica (assembly GCA_030159075.1). Taxonomy (NCBI): domain Eukaryota; kingdom Metazoa; phylum Mollusca; class Bivalvia; order Pterioida; family Pinnidae; genus Atrina; species Atrina japonica. Next base: position 1,886,217 of record BROG01000011.1, on the reverse strand, counting down.
TTCTCAGATTAAGTTTGCGATTTTTAATATTCGACCACTCAGTAGTGGCGGGTTAAATGTGTCAGAAGAGAATTGCGCGAATGGGCCTGCCATGTGCGATTTGGATAGCAACAGATGATCGTTGTTTACAACAAATTTTCGTTTGAATTCTGATATTTTATCAGAGGAATATATCTTTCAGTGATTTATGTTTGTTTTGTGGTAATTAATGGCTTTAAAGAAAAATATGGAATGAATGTGTGTTATTTTATTCTTTATTGATTCATTCATATGTTCAGAGAATACTTGTCCGACAAATCAATGCCGTAACATGGTCATGGAAAAGGGTTTCTTATTGTCACAGATTTCCGAGCTTCTGTTAATCCAAAACATAAGGGATACATAGAATGGTGATTAAACAATTGTTTATTGGATCAAAACATATTACAAGACAATCCTGGTGTCAGTTCTGGTACACCTGCGTCCATATCAAGCATCTTTGTCACTCAATCCTAGCGTCCTTCCGGTGTCACACCTCAAATGGCTAGGAATAGGACCTCAGAGAAGCTGGACCAGTTTACATATATATACTTTTGTCAGAAACTGTAATCTTATAAAATATTAGAAGTTACTGGACGTATATAATAAACATGCAACAATATAGGAAAAACGTCCTGCTCTTTGAAATGCCACGTAGAAACTAGAAAAAAAACACGGACTAGGTAAACCGGGGTGTCCAGTGAAGTTGAGGTATATTTACAGGTATATACAGGTAAGAAGCAGAGGCTCCTCACGGGGTACAGGTGTGTTCGATTAGTATTACAGATAAAATTCAACTGTACCAATGATAAATCAACATAATGCATTTTAATGTGACAATTACCTCCCCTTTTAAAAAAGTACGAAGTGTTTTACAACATACATTAAAATCATAATACAAGTATATAAAACAGTTTGAATGTTTTCACACAGATCTACATTCGACTTAAATAATCTGCACCTACATTATCCTTGCCTTTTATAGCCCTGATTCTAAACCGGTAGGGCTGTAGACAGAGTGCCCCCGCATCAGTCTAGGATTGGTGACCTTTGACTTATTGAGGTATATCAATGGACTATGGTCAGTTTCTAAAATGAACTCTCGTCCATACAGATAATTTCGAAACTTTTGGACTCCCCATACTATTCCTAAACACTCTTTTTCCACTGTAGAATACGCTCGCTCACTCTCTTTCAATTTCCTGCTAGCATATGCAATGGGTAAGTTTTGACCTTGTTCACTTTGTAACAAAACAGCTCCTAAACCTCTATCAGAAGCATCAGTCTGAAGTACGAACGTTTCCTCAAGATTTGGCAACTTTAAGATTGGAAACTTAATTAAGGCTGCTTTTAACGATTGGAAAGCTAATTCATGATTATGTTCCCATATAAGTTTGGTAGGACAACCTTTTTTAGTCAAGTCTGTAAGGGGTAGGGCGATATGTGAAAAATTTGGCACAAACTTCCGATAAAAGCCACAAAGACCAAGAAACGACCGTAACTGTTTCTTTGTTTCAGGCCTCGGCGCATTTTGTACTGCCTCAACCTTGTCAGAGCACGGTTTAAGCTGCTCATTGCCAACAACATGACCTAGAACCACTAGACTCGGGTAGGCGAACGAACATTTACCTGGCTTAGCCGTTAGTTCGGCTCGTTTCTCAGTCGCTGAAAAGTTCATCAAGTGTTTGAATATGCGATTGTTTAACCTGTAGGGGCTTTTCACTTACCAGTCCTTATTTCATGTTTTCGAATACATTAAGTACGTCCCGGGTTCATCTTTGAAAACATCATCATAACCTCTGAAAGTAAAATCAACCACTGTTTTTTTTGTTCCACCTGCATTTTAGCGAAGGACTTAAATCTGCTACTAGAACTTACAGTTTTGTTTTGACAAAGGATATACCTCTAACTTACATCTCTTGAAATGATGGACTGAAGACTAAAATATCGTCTATGAAATTATCTATGTTTTTCATACCATGCAAAACTCTAACGCATTGAGGCGTGAAAAATGTGGCTGGGGGCTGTGTTACTAACCCGAAAGGCAATTACTTTAAATTGGAATAATCCTTTACCCGTTCTGAATGCAGTTTTATTTTTTCGACTCATCTGACAGTTTGACTTGCCAGTACCCTTTAGATAGATCAATCTTGGAAAAATATTTATGTCCTGAAAGTTTTGAAAACATTTCATCAGGATCAGGCATTGGTTCAGAATCAAACACTGTCTGGCTATTTAAGAGTCTGAAATCAATACAAAAACGGTGTGTACCGTCCTTCTTTGGCACGAGTACAATAGGGGAGCAATAAGGTGATTCTGAGGGTTCTATGATGCCCATATCTAACATTTCACTTACCTCTTTGCTTACCGTTTCCTGCATCGTGTATGGAACTTGACGATTTTTTACCTGTATGGGCTTTTCACTTACCAGTCTTATTTCATGTTCTAAATACAATTAGTACGTCCTGGTTCATCTTTGAAAACATCATCATACCTCTGAAGTAAACTCAACAGCTGTTTTTGTTCACCTGCATTTAGCGAAGGACTTAAATCTGCTACTGAACTTACAGTTTGTTTTGACAAAGGATATACCTCTAACTTACATCCTTGTATTTCATCGTCAACACAGTCGACAACGGTTGCATTTACCGTACAGAATACACTGTCTTCTGCGAGTACTTGGACCACGTCAGTTTTGGGTCTCTCTAAATATTTCTTCAGTAAGTTTATATGAAAAGTTTTACTTTTACCTTTCACATCTAAGTGGTGGTAATCAACTCTATTGACCTTCTTTGTTACCACGTATGGACCTTTCCCAATGAAAATAGCAATTTGTTATTTTCTGTTGGTAGCAAAACAAGAGCTTTATCACCCACCTTCAAAGACCTCCTCTTGGTTTTGGTATCATAGTATTTCTTATAACGATGTGCCGATTTCTGAAGATTGTCTTTAGCCAACTGAGCCATTGATTCTAATCTCTCTTTCAGATCAACAACATACTGATAGGTTGTCTTAACATCATTATCATTGATATCTTTGGTCCACAACTCTTTCAAAATAGAAATTGGACCACGCACCGACCTACCATACACTAGTTCAAATGGTGAAAAACCAAGACTCTCCTGTGGAACCTCTCTGTACGCAAACAATACTGCGCTCAAGTACTTGTCCCAATCTTTTGGTTTTTCTGCACAAAGACGCTTAAGAATTTGTTTTAAAGTGCCATTAAAACGTTCAACTAATCCGTTACAACTTGGATGGTAAGGAGTAGTTGTCCACTGTCTAAGTGAAATTAGACGGCTTACCTCTGACATGAGGGAAGACGTAAATTGGGTACCCATATCAGTTAACATTTCACGGGGCACACCTATCCTGGAAAACATATCCATTAAGAGCTTCAGCTACCCGCTCTGTCTCAATATTCGGTAAAGCGATAGCTTCGGGATACCGGGTTGCATAATCAACTAAGGTTAAAATGTATCTATTACCTCTGTCTGTTATCGGACTCAATGGACCTACTAAATCCACTGCAACTCGTTTGAAAGGTTCGTCTATCAAAGGCATGTGCTCTAATGGTACTCTACTTACTTTACCTTTCTGAAGTGTTCGCTGGCAGACATCGCACGATTGACAAAATCGGCGTATGTCACTCTGTACACCAGGCCAGAAGAACTCCGACGTTACTCTAGTCAATGTACGCTGCGTACCTAAATGTCCTGCTAGCAAAGAATCGTGTGCTAACTTCATAACCAACTCCCGAAGTTTGACTGGAACAACTAGTTGACTAAATACCTTGTTTAAATTACTGTCCCGCATAACAAACTCTCTGAACAAGAGACCATTTTTCTTGTACCATCTTACTATACCATTTTTCTTTATGTGGTTAGTGTTTTGTGACGCATACGCCCACATCTTTGTTAAAGTCTTATCATCTTCTTGAGCGTCTCTCATTACCTGTGGATCTATTTTATCCTTCATTATGTCTGGAACCTTTAATGGAGGATAGGGCTTTTCTTTATTTCGTTTCTGTTGTCTAGTCTCAACAGCACTTACCTGCCAGTACGGATCAGGTTTGTCTGCAGGTCTCGCCTCAGGAACATTTCCAACAATCAGATCATATACAGGGTTTTGCATACACCAGACGTCGTAATTGCCTTGCAAAAATGGTGTATCAATGAACACATGTGCAATAGGTACTCTTACCTTAGAACCGTCAGCTAGAACACAAGTCTGTTCTTTACCTACAATAAGATTTTCATCAAGTACTTTACTCTGTCTAACTACAATACCACTACATCCTGTATCTCGTAATACTGTTACAGGTTTACCATTTACGTAACCTGCAGATATAGGCATTGTCAAACCTGACTCACGACAACATGAAGATGAAAGAGTGGTATTTGATTTTGAAACCAAATGATCAACCACTGACCCTGAAGCTGAGGTGTCAATTAAACGTACTTTGGTAGAGTCTTGATCTTGTAACACTTGCGAAACTTTATTTACATCTACTTTTGATCTACACTCTGAAGCAATGTGTCCAACCTTGTGACACTTGTAACACTTGCGCTCACTCTTGGGCACAAACTTCTCGTTGATTTTATACCTCTCTCTATTTTCAATCTGATTACCCTTCCTTACCTGGTCCGGTTTCTTTACTACCGGATGTTTTCCCTTATCTACAACTTGTAATGCAGTAAGGTTACGAGCATCTTTGAACTGATCAGCTAATTCTGCCATCTTGGGTAAACTACCGGGAATACGCTCTTTGAGAAACAATCTTAATTCTTGACTACAAATATGGTAAAATTGGTCTCGTAACATTAGATCGTACAAACCTGCAAATGATCTTGGCGATCTCGCCATCTCAATCCACCTGTCAAAATAGCTACTTAATCTTACTGAAAATTGTGAAAATGTTTCACTTGGCTCAGGTCTACTTGCTCTGAACTTCTTTTTAAAACCGTCATCTGTCAACTCAAAACGATGTAATAGAGCCCTTTTTAGACTTTCATAATCTAAAGCATCACTTTTGTGCATTAAAGCATAAACGTCTAGGGCTTTTCCCTTTAATAATGCACTCAAATTTATAGCCCAATCTGATTGTTTCCATTTCTGTGCTTCAGCATATCTTTCAAATCTAAGGAGATAGCTATCCATCTCACGTACATCGTCAAACACAGGAAGTTTTGGAACCTTGGGCAAGACCAAACTTTTGTCACTTTCATGAATGGTTTTTAACTTTATTCTCTCCCTCTCTTAATTCTAGATTCATTTCTCTCGGTCTCTTCCTGTAATTTTAATTTTTGTTTTTCTAGTTCTCTTTCAGCATTTCTCTCCTCTCTCTGAATTGCTTGCTGCTCTTTTATAAAATTTGTTAAATCAGAGTCTGTTAATCCCAAAGACTCGCCATATTCTTTCAACTCATTTATTGCTTCCATATTTGTTGCATATATTAATTCAACAACTTGGTCAAACCAGACTACAATTTCTGAAAATTTTGTAACGAACCAAACTTCACTGGTAGCACCTCTATGAATATTTACTGACTTTGGACTTAAGCATGCATGTGTCTTATGAACAATACAATGATTAATATTTTGGTCCAACTTACTGAGACAGCTACAATTTCTTATCCAGTTCCCATTTCCGTTTCCATCCCAATTTCTGTTTTCATTTCTCCGAGGTCCCAAACTACCAGAACCGGACTGATCTACAAATATAGACAAATGATGAAAATTCACCAAGCAACACAATGAATACACAGCTAAAACAAACATGAGTTTAAGTTGTACAATATAGAAAAAGAAAATGTGTAATAGTCTATTTCGCTTGAAATTGTTTGTATAATATTTTTCAATTTGTCAATATATCACCGTCTCTCACTATCTTTGGATCCTCTTCACTAGTGTTTAGCAAATTGCGTAACGAACAGTATTCTACTTGCAGTGTCCGTCCGACACGTGAATCACATTTTGAATCACATTTTGGATCCTAGAATTTGAATCCCATATTTTGGTATCCCACTTCTGACACCATTTTGTCACAGATTTCCGAGCTTCTGTTAATCCAAAACATAAGGGATACATAGAATGGTGATTAAACAATTGTTTATTGGATCAAAACATATTACAAGACAATCCTGGTGTCAGTTCTGGTACACCTGCGTCCATATCAAGCATCTTTGTCACTCAATCCTAGCGTCCTTCCGGTGTCACACCTCAAATGGCTAGGAATAGGACCTCAGAGAAGCTGGACCAGTTTACATATATATACTTTTGTCAGAAACTGTAATCTTATAAAATATTAGAAGTTACTGGACGTATATAATAAACATGCAACAATATAGGAAAACGTCCTGCTCTTTGAAATGCCACGTAGAAACTAAAAAACACGGACTAGGTAAACCGGGTGTCCAGTGAAGTTGAGGTATAATTACAGGTATATACAGGTAAGAAGCAGAGGCTCCTCACGGGGTACAGGTGTGTTCGATTAGTATTACAGATAAAATTCAACTGTACCAATGATAAATCAACATAATGCATTTTAATGTGACACTTATAAATTCAGCTATTCCTTCACCAGCTAGTGGTTTAACACTTAGATCACGTGGTGTCTCACTGGTTTTATTGATGCTACAAAACGGACGTTCTGTATAACTATAATGAAGAAATTTACAGTCGGTATGGAAATATTGGATGATGGAAGAAAAATAAATGTGCAGCTCTTCGTGTTGCACAGAATATTTTTTTCCATAATCCATTGCATTTATACTCAACGCTTTCCAAAAATGCAAAACAATCCTCAAATATGGACTGACATATGCACTTGTCTCGCCACATGCTTCCTTGACAATCGGTAATCTTCGTAAAGCTTTTCCAGAAGTTGATTAGCAGTCGCCAGACTGATGGCCCATTCATTGGAACGGATACAACGGACTGCGTATGACGAGATTATTGTAATTATACACATCCATGTGTATTTTTAACCAACAGGTGATCGGTTTTACGGATGTCTATCAGATAAAATATTGCAAGATAAAATATTGCATAAAATCTGCATGTAAAATTTTGAGCCTCAAAACTTACAACTGCAAGGATATTGATTAAATTTAAAAAAAATATCTTTACCAATTAATTTCTTTCCTCTGAAATAATGCAATCAACCAGATAGTGATTAATTTTGTTTTTGACTTGAACTTTTCTTCCCTGTAGAATTTGGAAGTCTGATGGTAATACCGCGCATTTGTGTTAAATATTTTACACCACACACTTCTGTTGTATGATGGTAAACCCAAGCTAACCAACAAGCAGAGAGACTTCATAGTATCAAGTCTGATGTTTAACCACTCAGGAAACACCACATATAACTGAAGAATACGAGATAATCCATGGTCTAGAATTACTATGTTCTTATCCTATCTGTGATCTTATGTGACCAAAATCTGTTGTAGCTTATGAATATTTATAAGGACTAGGTGTTGTCCAATTTATCAAATCGTAGTACTTTTGATCGATAACGGAAGTTATCATATTGTCTGTTGATACAATACAATTCTGAAATCGAATGCAAGCACCGTTTACTCATATTGGCCGAGGCTTCATGAAAAAAACATATACTAGAGATTTCGGTCACATGAGATCACAGATTAGAAAGAGCACAGCAATTACAGAAAGTAGATCTAGCTGTTCCAGAAATGACAGAATGTTCGATTACTAACTTAGAATTAACTTAAATGTTAAGAATTTATCAAAGAATCTTCAATTGCATGAATTCATTTCTAATGTTAAAATATTTTTTGTACATTTTACCAAAATCAAGTTGGAAGGTTGTGTGTTTCTCTGTACTGCCATCGTGATAATCGAGAAATCTGTAGAGGTCGACATAGCGCATGTGCATCTTCAATTACAGATAGTCTGCACAACTGCGCGTGATTCCCTAAAGCTGCAGACATTCGCATTTATTGTTATGCATGTCTCATCTCCGGTTTGCGTGAAAGTGTCAACAACTTTCGAGTTCGTTTTTGATTCCTTGCATGTACCTTATCTCAAACAATTTTATAACAAAAATGAATTACATTTTCAATTTATAGTTGAGATCGAATAAGAGAATGAGTGTCATCTTATGAAATCTTCGATTTAAAAAGGAGCAGTTTTAATTTAGTTCTCCGAAAAGTAAATCACTATCAAAATGACGTCATTACTTGGCATATAATTAGCCAATGTATTTGTTTGACTTTAAACCGTAGATTGAGAACCGGTACCCCTGCAAGCAAATTCAAATACCATGTAGTGTCGAATAATGCATGCATTATATTTCAATCACAAACAGTCTACAGGCAACAAAAAGTGGTATGCAAAAAAGTTAAACATATCGAAATAAAATATATTTATCTTAATCTCGTGATCAATGTAATGTTTACAAGTAGTAATAGGCAGCTCTCCGGTGCGCCATTTGAATTTTGCCGCCAGGGGGCGCTTTTTAACGGTTTTTGATGACGTCATCAGAATGCTGGCTTCTGATTGGTCAAATCAAATGGCGCACCGGAGAGCCGCCTGTGACGTCATAACCGGAAGTGCGTCATACCGGAAGTGCGTCATACCGGAAGTGAGGTCATGTTGTCATGGCGATAAGGAGAAAGAGCCAATCGTTGAGCTTGGAGGCGTGTCTATGACCGGAAGTGGAAGGTTGTGGGGGCGGCCATCTTGGCTAAGGAGCCAATGAGAGCCTTCGTTACAAGAGGTTGGGGTCATGAGAGTTCACGAGAGGTCACGTGAGTTCGCGAGAAGTCAACGGGAAGAGAGAGAAGTTGGGTTTTTCCAGTTTTGAGCTGAGAGTAGATTTAATTTTAGAACCGAAACTTTGGGGTTTTCCAGTTTTGAGCTGAGAGTGAATCTATTTTTAGAACCGAAACTTTGGGTTTTCCCGGTTTGTGAAACTCGTAGCTGGTGGCGCCACTGTCGGTGATACTAGTAGTTGGTGGCGCCACCGTCGGTAAGAGTTGTGTATCATGCGCATGCGCGAGAAGCGATAGGCTGAGCTCGACTCAAGCTTGTACTAAGACTTGTAGAGTATGTACAAAGGGAGATCACTGTGTATAGACTGTATAGGTGAAACAAAGGGAGATTACTCTGTATAGACTGTATATGTAAAACAAAGGGATATTACTTTGTATAGACTGTATGAGTAGGACTAAAGGGAGATCACTCTGTATAGCCTGTATAGGCGAATCAAAGGGAGATTACTCTGTATAGACTATAGGTGTGGAACAAAAGGGGTGATGACTCTATATGGTGTGTAGGCATTCAACCAGAGGGGTGGTTGGGTAGCGAAACAGGAAGGATAGGAAGGGTAGCCATCTTGGGTATGGAATCATGGGATATCTAGTTTTTCAGGGACTGACTAATCTCACGGCAGGAGTGAGAACCATAGAACATGAAAGTGTGCAACGCACTCAAAGTTTGTCAAAAGTGATCAAGTGTGTACCGTTCTCATGTTTCCAAGTTTGTCAAAGTGATCAAGTGTGTACCGTTCTCAAAGTTTGCAGCATGTGCAACGTTCTTAGTTATGAAGTCTCAACGTGACACAAGTGACAAAGTGACACAAGTAGTAAAAGTATAAAGTATGAAGTTGTTCACTTACATCGTTTCAACAAGTTTTTATATTTCTTGTACTACTGTATAAAATAAAAAAATTAAACACTCACCCAGAGAGAGTTTTTCTGATGATGTTGACTCTTCGAGCTTCGGTTGCCAAATGAGCTCTCAGTAGTCTAACTGAAGTTATTCTCAAGTGTTTAATGTTACTATTTTTAGAATTGCCTCGTTTTGAATTTTTATCCTTCTAACTGAACTTTATCTCAAGTGTTTAATGTTACTATTTTTAGAATTGATTTCTTTCTCATAAAATTTGTTCAATCAAGTAAAAAATAATTAACTTACTTACTACTACTAGACTTACCACTATAGTATAACACAACACAAAAACTGCATCGTTTCAGTTAAGGTTTCTTTTCGTGTAAGTTAGGTGGCCCTGAAAAGGGCCGTTTGTTTTGGGTTAAAACCCCTTACAGCAAGCAGCAGCCGCAGGTCCGGCAACACACCATTTTTTCGTCTCTCTGGCTGCTCTTTTGGCTTCAGCAGCTTCACAAAAATTCTCCATCCCTGCCTTCTGCCGTTCAAAGTACTCCCACTCTTGGGAGGATGTCTTCAACTTTTCCAAAATGTATTTTGGTTTGGAAGCCCAAACTTCTCGCTATCTAAAAAAACATGCTGCTTTGATTTGTGTTCGTTGGTTGTGCCATCTTTCTCTGTTGTGTCTTCTGGAATGAAGCGCAGTGAAATGAGACGCGCACGGCTTTTTATATGAGCAGTATAGTGCACGCGACGTACTCCGTCTCTTCAACTTTGACCTCTTTGATGATTGGTCTATGTATCGTTGGCAACGTGATTCCACCAATGAAAACGTCAAGAGTGATAGACGCCTAGGAGAAATCAGTCTAAGAGTGATAAAAAAAAAATAAAAATGTCAAACATGGCGTATACTATGGAGTACACTATGGAAATCGAACCTGTTCTAAACGAACCTGTATATGATACTAGGCAGATTATTCGTGATACTAAAGATAAGTTACGAAAGATTGATCTGAACTTTCATCAGGGAAAAGAAGATGTTCGCCTGAAACGATTTGTACTTCTCAATTCTGTTTTACGGTTTGGTAGAGAAGAGAGAAAACGTAAGCAGATGGACGAGAAGTGTTTGCCCTTTAAAAAGAGATTCTGTACATGAATCATGGTAGATATGCCAAAAACAACGGTCCTTTTCAGGACCACTTATATCTTACGAGAAGAAACCTTAAACTGAATGTGCAGTGTATAAAATGAGTTATAGGGTTTATGAGACAAGAATATCAGCTATAGGGTTTATGAGACAATTAAATGAGTTATAGGTTGATGACACAATACAATGAGTGATAGGGTTTATGTTTTATACAGTTGTAGATGTAGCATATCTCAATACAGTTTAGATTACTTTTCTAATGAGTTGGGTGGCCCTGAAAAGGGCCGTTAGTTAGGTTACTAATATTGACAGTAACATCTTCTCTTTTTCAGAGGTAAACGTCGTTCTGCTTCCAGTAGATCATGTCTTTCTCTTGATCATCATGATGATCGGTATCTGTCGTTGACGAAAACTAGCTCTAATCTGTTTTCTAGTAGAAACATACTGAGCTGACAAATACTCTAAACCCTGTCGGTACTGCAGGTCGAGTTGATCTCTGACTTTCTGCGACGTTTGCTGATGTTTCAATTGCCTCCATCTCAGATTCAGTTTCGTCAGTAGACTCTGATAGTATCGATTACACTTCATGGTACGCCACTGGGTCCTCTGTTGTAACAGAATAATTTTGTAAATAGCTTCTGTATAGATGCTCTCCATTTTGGTTTTTGTTTTTCACTAAGCGATGTTCAACAAGAAGGAGAAGAAGAAGAAACGCTCACGCGACGTGTGACGTCACACCCTGCCGAGTATGTCTCAGAGTCAATAGTAATTGTTTGATCATGGCTGACTGTGTAAACATGTGGGGCGAAGTACAAGACAAAGAAGAATGGCTGATATGTGCCGATACAGTGGGAAGAAAGGTGGGCTGGTTATCAAATATCGACGAATGGATTGAGCTCGTGAAGCTTGAAAAAAGAAAAAGAGAAAGACGGCAGAGAAAAACGGACAAAATGCTTTTTATGCCATGGCCTATAAAGCCTAAAACACCAACGGCCCTTTTCAGGGCCACCTAACTTTTACGAAAAGAAACCTACGACTGATTAGAGCAGTAATAAAACATAGAGCCTTTGTATACCCTTATTCTGTATCTCTTTCTCTGTGTATCTCTAAGTGTTACACTTTTACTCTTGATCTCCTTCTACTCATAGTTTTGTTCATGTTGTTTTTTACACCAGATCACTCCTTTGTGTCTACCTTGTAGATACTAGAGCAGGACTCTTAAGTGTACTCGTGTATACCTTATATTCAATAGGTTTAAACTCTAAGTGTAGTTTTAGTTCTAGTTTTAGTCATAAATACACAAACTCCAGATCAAATTTTAATAAGTTTAATGCCCCGCTAAAAAACGTTTTAGATAGTCGACAGAGGATTAGGGCCGTCCCTCTGTGACTATGTACAATACATGAACTATGAGAACAATAACTATCAGAACATTAATTATGAGAATACTGATTCACTTTCTGTGACTATGTACAATACATAAGCATGAACTATGAAAACATTAACTTTGAGAACACTGATTCACTTTCTGTGACTATGTACAATACATAAACTATGAGAACATTAACTTTGAAAACATTAACTTTGAGAACACTGAATCACTTTCTGTGACTATGTACAATAATTAAACTTAAAAACGTTCATCACAAAACTTTGAATCACTTTGTCTCACTACTACGGTTGATCTTGCCCATACAGCACGGAGCAAAAGAACGTTAGCTTTTGTCCTAGATCGGTCGGTTCGGATTCCTTGACGCTGTGACACTAAATTATGTTATGATAAACAGTTCTAACAAAATTATTTCTGTTCAGTTTCCACTTCTCCTTTCTTGGTGGCTTTGCCTCCCTTCTTGAGCATCAAGTTGAGTTTACGTTTGACCCCTGTTGAAGTCTGTTCGGGACATTCATAAACCCAATGACCTGACTGATGACATTTATAACACTGGTCCGATTGACGAGATCGATTTTCTACTTTGTTCTCAGTTTCTACTTTTGTTGCTGTTGCTGCTGTTGTTGTTGCCGACTCGTTATTCTTAGGACATCTAGGAGACCAATGTCCAATTTCACCACAAATGAAACAAGGATGAGTCTTGGGCGTAGGCTTATATTCGTACCCCATATATGATGTTCTGACTCCTGGCTGTACTATATCCTTCAATTCTTTCAGAGTAGTTGTAATAGTCGTGAGTTCTTCCCTCATTTTCTGTAGTGTGGATAGCAAGGCATCACGTAACATTCCCTGGGTCGCATCATTTTCTTGTTTTTCTTGCAACTGGTCTAACGTTTTGAGAACTTCATCAAACTCATCGGCCCCTTCTATGTAAGGTGTAATATTAGGTGAATAATTTGGGTGCGTCTGTGACAAGCCTGGATAACTCATGTTGATGACTGATTCAAATGATGTTTGGTCACTGCACTTCACTCTACTTCATAGTCCTTCTTCTTCTTCTTATTCTATTTTTAGACTCGTTCCCGTCAGCCCCTTGGATGTTTCCAGAAGGGAGGCTCCACACAGGGTTTTTTCTTTATATCAGCAATTGACTGAAAGTACAATCTTTAGACCAACGTCGATGTTCTGTAAAAGCATTATCGTTCCATTCCCAATCTTTTAAACCGATGCCACAAGAAAAACACTGGACGTGGTCACTGTTCCCTAAATACACAAATCCTGCTCTGGCTAATTCTGTCTGTTTAGGTCCCGGTAGATATTTGGGCCAATGATCTTTAAACGTCAGGTACCTGGATTCATACGTACAAAAATTAGGCAAGGCTAAAGGTATTCTTAATTCCTGATGAAACGATAACCCTCTGTCGGTAGAAGGTATTAGTTTAAAAGTGGTCACACCTTGTCTCCTTTCGGTAGGTGGAGTCCTTGTCACTTCTATCAGATTGACTCTCGGTACGCTATCCACTTCAACCCGATGTGCTCGTGGTACACTATCTACTTCTACCCGATGGGTTCATGGTACACTTTCCATCATGTCTCGGTGCGTGGGAGCACTATCCGTGACGATCTGACTAGCATCCATCGTCGATGAAAATAAAGTTTCCAAACTTGATGTTCTTTCCATCGTCACTAAAAAGTGAATGGTCCCTGATGTGCATTCTCACTTCCTTTTTATAAGGTCCATAAAATCTATTTTTAGATCAGAACTACAACATCATATTTTTCTACGTTTTTTGTCCTGAAACACAAATTGTATCATCGGTACGTCTATAGGATGACCAAAAGGATCCCATGCTACTGGTCGTTGTTCTTTATGCACATGATACATCATACCTGCTCGATTGCCATTATTATCATTTAATTGTAAATGAAAAGTTTCACCGTACATGGGAGACTGACGACAATCGCTGAACCATTGTCGTAGAAACATTAAAATATAATGAGGTATTTCTTCCTGTTTTACTTTTCGTGGTCGTCCCCTTTTCACTCCTTCCCTCTGTCCTTCTTCTTCTTTTCTTTGTTCTTTTGTTCTCTCTACGGATACTTTGCGTGGACGTCCCCTCTTTCTTTTCATTCTCTGTTCTTTTCCGTCTTCATCTCTCTGTCCTTCTGACTTTTTCTCTCCTATCTTTTCCTGTCCTTCCATCGTTTCCCTATTCTTTCTCTCTGTTCTTCTTCTCTCTGTTTCCCTTCTTCTCTCTGTTTCTCTTCTTCTCTCTGTTTCTCTTCTCTCCGTTTCTCCCCTTTTCATCCCTTTCGTCTTTTCATGTCTTCTTTTCTTACGGCTTTAGTCATGTCATTTTCTCTTTCCGTCGGATTCATTTTTGCGTTATGATGTGAACACGATGACTCTCGGTCATCAACTGACCCAAGTTCTGTATTGCACTTCATTTTAAATGACACGACGAAAATGAAGTTTGGCAATCACTTTGCCTCTTAGAAAATGGTATCAAAATACTTTTTATTTAAACCTACATAATTGTAATGAAAAGGTTCCCAATGTTGATGATTGAGCGATTGACCCGTTTGAAAAGGGACCACACGTAATAACGGTAACGATTGTAAACCTACAATTTGACTTTCGGCAATGTTACTGTAGACATAGATACCACTCATACCAATATTTAAATCGGGTGGATACCGTGGCATGTGTGTGACATCGATCCATTTCGTCATTTCCTCATTCATGTCAACGGCTTCAAAGCCAAGCTTATAACCTAGTAGACTTGGAAAACGTATTAAAAAGGGAACGGAATAGATGGATCGACCTTTAAACTCAATCACAAATCGACCTAAAGCTGAGTCATATCTGAATTTAATAGAATTTTTATGAGAGAGATCTTCTATCCCATCAATGACATATTGAATGGCTCTAGAAAACCCAACTTTCATCTCTTCTATTAAAGCAACAGGAGACGCATAAAACCCCGAACGAAATTTAAGTCTCCAAATACTTCCTACAAAAACGATCCCCGACTTCGTATCCGTTTTAGAGATGACATGATCTAACTGAGGATCATCTAACGAGACATGTTTCTTAATCAATTCTACAGTAAAACGTTCATCTTGACGATATTTCATTTCCTTTTTCTTAGGATACGTAGAGGGGTCCTGGGGATTTTTAGGTGTCACGACGGATTCCAAAGGAACGTGAAGGGGAACTAGGACATCTAGGTAATTCTCATCGGATGTTATCGATTCTATTAAGTTGGGAAAGATCAATTCACTCAACGCTACTTCCCACTCACTATCCATCATAATTAAAGCTTGAGGTAAATGAGTTTTGAATTCTGTTAAGGTATTATCGGGAAAGACTTTTAAACTAGCATCGCTAGGTAAAGTCATGTAAAAACTACCATGATCTTTTGAATCGAGAGTCGCCCTGATGCGTGTACTTGAGATCCAACTGGATCAATGAACCCCTACCCGTCACTGTCTTCTGTTTTATATCATCAACACCAACACCAAAGTCAAGTTTCATACATTTTATTACTCAAAAAACTTTATTCAAACTTTATTCAATAAGCATAAGGTAAAGTACAAAAGTTTTCAATGCGATGTCTCTTATCATACACGACACGTACTTCTTTAGTCATCGCCTGTGTTTTGACTTTATGATGTTTCGTTCGCATGATCTTATGAGGGTACGATACCAGTACTTTCTTTTGTTGACCACGTAACAACTGTTTCAATGTATCTACGTTGACTGTAGAAGTGGTACGACTATCAAAAGTGATCCCTTTGACTTTACACACCGTTTTGTCCTGACGAGTCTTGTACGCATAATTTTTAGGACCTCCCGAGACAAAGGATAAGAGAATCCCCATCTAATTCGTCTGTCCATCCTCCTAAACTGTTCATGATGGTAGGATTCCACTGCTGTGGATCGTGTTGATAAATGATACTGTCTGTATCAAAATATAATACACGTTCTCCCAAACGTTCTAGGGTGGCATACAGATGTAACCGTGCTAAAGACGTTGTAAAGGCTGCTAGCACTACATTGCTAAACCCATTGGGTTCATCAAAGCCATCCTTTGGTTATGAATTCACCAGCATCATGTCTAGCTCATCATGGCCTTCATCATTGGGAATCAGTTCTAAATGTATTATCTCACGAGTATCATCTTGCAATAACTGTTGTAATGCTTCGTAACTCTCCACATACTGTGTCTGAGGTAAATTAGTTCGTTGAGCAAATTTACCCCACAAACAGTTCAAAAACAGTTTAGCAATGGTCCGTAAGATAGGATTCTTTTCTACATCTTCTTCTCGTATGATCAGTTGTTCTCTCATTTCAATTTCTTGGAGGTACTGACGACGATCTTCTACTGTTTGACGGGAAGCAGGAAAACCACTAGCTTGTTGCTTAATCTGGAGAAACTGATCAATATAGCTACGAAATAAAGTATTGGACTGATCAGGGAAATGCCATACTTCAAAGATACGATCGATCACATAACCTTTTTCAATAGCTTTATTCAATTCACACGTCGTCCATGTACCTATCAAACGTCGTTCTTCATTCGTATGAGAGCATCGATAACTCATACCCAACTCCTGTTCGATTCCTTGTTGAGCACAAGTACGACATAAAGGAAAAAGTAGCTTTCCTCCTGCAAACCGATAAGGTAACACGGGATGAAACAGCTGACGAGGAGGAATGACTCGACATTGTACCAGTCCAAAATATTGATCTAGACTTTTGAAATCATGAGTAATTACTTCTGGGTGTCCAATGGGAAAAGTCCCATGTTTCAAGACAAACGGGTACAAAGAACATACATCTACGTAACGAATGTCTCCTTCTTCGCATAGCAAACGAGTAGCATTCGTTCGACCTCCAAATAAAGCATCTTTAGGAACTAACGGCTGGGGAAACTCTTCATACGTTTTATCAATGAAATGTTGAAACTCTGGATCCGTCTTGTACCTTTGACGATAGTCATGTTCCCACAACGTTTCTACTTGATAGTGTTGACGCAAATACTGATCTCTCTCTAAGGTCGTCTGATACACTTCTTCATACGTCAAAGAAGGATGAAACGGATGTGACTCTTGCTTCAAATTAGGAAAACACAAGGGACATCCGTGCCAAAAACAGCCATGAAACTCGTAAATGGTGCGAGAGTCTTCATGATAACCATTCACACGATAAGATCCTACTTGGACTTCCCCTCCCTGACGAGCATGTCTAATCGTTTGACCAGTTTCATGTTCTTTCCAACTCAACCAGCGTAAGGCTAGGGTAGGCATGTTAGATACTGTCGTGGTGAAGGATATCCCCGCGGAGGTATGATACCAATCGTATCTTTTTGCATATGATTGCGACGATAGGCTATATACTAGCAAACGTAATCGATTCAGCAAAGGGGTCCACATCAGTTAGTTTCAAACACATGCTTTGAAAATGCATACAAGCTTGTCGCAAAATAGTCACGTCCGATTCACAGTATTCTTCTAATTCGCATTGCAAATGAAAAAATCTCACCCTTTTGAATTTGGTCTTTGATACCACGCTTCAAAATCACGACGGACATCAGGTTTCATACCTTCTGGGTTGTAATACATAGCTGGGGGATATACTCCTATGTAATCAGCATTAGCTTCTGTATTGAACAAATGCGGAAAGTATCCTTTCTTCAGTTCAGTCAATCCAAAAGCTTTAAGTATGGATGAGTAAGAAACAATTCACACAACACTGTTGTCAAGAAAAGAAGAAAAAATGTCGCCATTGTAAACAGATCGTGGATCTAGACCATCGTTGTTTTATACAACGGATCCCTTCTCAGGATGTATCATCTTCACCCCCTTATTACATTTTCTATGATTTTGAGTGTACCCAGGATACTGGAGAACATAAACCTAATCTATGTATTGCTCATCGTGTATGTCCCCAGTGTACATCCGATGATTGGTGTGAGCAATGTAACGTTGACAAATGGGACATCGAGTCATTAGCTGACATGGAGTCGTGGTTGTATTTCTACTATAAGGTTTCAAATGATTCTCGTAACACTGATTCGATGTGAATGTCCCCTGACAATGTGTACATTCTGTCGGTTTTGTCGTGTTGTCGGGAACACAGGGCGACGGTGCAAAACTACGAAAGCAGCATTGAGGGCATCGGTGATCTTCTACATGATCATAACCCACATCACAACGGTCACAATAGTAATTACATTCCAAGTGTCCAGGCATAGATACGATACAATCGTAATGGTGATCATCGTATAAGACGTGAATGGGGGCCCCCGATCCTACACCACTATACAGTACATCTAATGCCAATCGTTTTGCATTGGTATTCAGTTCGTAGATTTTCAAACGATAGTGGGGTAACAACACAGTTTTAAAACGTTGCCATTCTTCAGGTCCACTCTCTTGCTGGGGATCACATCCAGCTTGTTGCATTAAGGCATGAGCTTCTCGTCGTTGAAAAGTATGTCTACTTGCATCACCATATTTCAAATTTTGCCAATAGCGTTGCCAGTTTTTGTACTTGTCTCCATCTCCAAGTCCAGGTTTCTGACAATGAAAACGACCAACTACAATAGCACGAGCTAAACAGGTCTTGTCTGTATTCTTGATCTGTATCAAACTTTGTTTCTTGTTCACAAGCACCTTTTTATCAACAATGAGATGATATTTTCGTTTTCCACCCCCGCTACCTACAGGTTGTATGACATGGATTACTGACAGGGTGGTAGACCCATCTTCGATTTTAAAATTTTCATTACTCTGTTGCACTTTATCAATTTTCTCCATGAGTAGATCAGCATTCAGGTCTTTAGCATCCGTAAATTCTACCCACACTTCACTTTTTAAAGATGGATGATGTATATTGACTCTCGTCTTATCCCGATCTTCACACTGTAGTTTGTTCTTAATAGAAGTCAACATATGATCTATTACCTCTGATACCAAGTGGTATGGCATCTTTAGAAAAAATGTTTAAATTTGACTTGGTACACATTCGAAGCCGTTTTAAACTTACGTGATTTAAGCTCACTCAGGGTGTCTACTTCATAGTAATCACTATAATTGGTGAGTTGTCTGTTAGCATTAAATCCATCACCCCGTTGATCTCTCTGGTGAGCCTGTCTTTGACTTCTCGCCTGTTCTTGTCTTTCATTTAACAATAAATCAAAGTTCGGTAAATGAGCCATTCCGTGCGTATGCTTCCGTTGTCAAATCTAAAATGAAGTACGGTTACTGTGGACTGTATTTATAATGAAAAGAAAAGAACTGTATAGACACTCAAACGAAGTATCATCACATTTATATAGTCTTTAATATTCTAGTCTTGTATGTTAGATTCATAAAACTAAAATGTATTGCATTTCGTTTTATTTTCATATAGAATGAGAAATATTAAAAAGGAGTGACAGTTTCTGTCTTATAAAACAAGTGGCCAAATATCTAGACGTAGATGTCTAGACGTAGATGTCTAGACAAACTACAACAACAGGTGTCAGATGCCAAGTGTCAAAAATGTCAAAAACAGGTGTTTCAAATGCCAAGTGTCAAAAATAGGTGTTCACATAGCAAGTGTCAACAACAAGTGCCAGATGCCAAGTGTCAAAAACAGGTGCCAAGTGTCAAAAATGTCAAAAACAGGTGTTCATATGGCAAGTGTCAAAACTGTCAACAACAGGTGGCCAGATGTCTAGACGTGGGAAAAAATCAATACGTGACGTCATTCACACTATATAAGCTAATACTGCTCGAGTCTCAGTATTATTTTAATATTTTAAAGGCCATCCAACTTATTCGGAAAGAAACCTTCACTAAAGGTATGCAGCGTTTGTGTTTGTGTAAATTTGTAGTGACTACACACTATTTAGTCGCGTATATTCTACATTAAATTTTATTTGTGTTTTTTGTTGTATTCACTTCATGAGATAAAAGTCTAAATATAGTAAGTCATGTGACTAGAGAGAGGTTCAGTTCAGCTTGTGAAAACTCATTTGAGATTCAAAGCTCGAGGTGTTAACATCATAAGAAAAATCCACTTCTATCAGCATAGGGTGAGTGTTTCATTTTTTAATTTTCTATGCACTAAAAATAGAATTATCTCAAAAAAAGTCACATGACTAGAGAGAGGTTCAGTTAGACCGCTGAGAGTTCATTTGGCAGCCAAAGCTCAAAGAGTCAATATCATAAGAAAAACCACTACTACCAACATAGGGTGAGTGTTTCATTTTTTAATTTTCTATGCACTAAAAATAGAATTATCTCAAAAAAGTCACATGACTAGAGTATAGGTTCAGTTAAACCTCTGAGAGCTCATTTGCGATCCGCAGCTCGAAGAGTCAACATCGTCAGAAAAAACCACTACCACCAACATAGGGTGAGTGTTTGAATTTTTTATTACTATATGTTTAGACCCATCATTTTACATTTAATCTACAAGTCTTAGTACAAGCTTGAGTCGAGCTCGGCCTACAGCTTCTCGCGCTTGCGCACCTGAAACAGAACTCTCGACGACTAACAGTAACGGGCGCGGCGTACCGCTTCTCACACATGCGCACTCACACACTCTTAACGACGGTGGCGCCACCAACTGCTAGTTTCACAAACCTGGAAAAACCCAAAGTTTCGGTTCTAAAAATAGATTCACTCTCAGCTCAAAACTGGAAAACCCCAAAGTTTCGGTTCTAAAAATAGATCTACTCTCACCTCAAAACTGGAAAAACCCAACTTCTCTCTCTTCCCGTTGACTTCTCGCGAACTCAAGTGACCTCTCGTGAACTCTCGTGACCCCAACCTCTTGTAACGACCCCAACCTCTTGGCTCCTTAGCCAAGATGGCCGCCCCCACAACCTTCTATTTCCGGTCATAGACACGCCTCCAAGCTCAACGATTGGCTTTTTCTCCTTATTGCCATGACAACATGACCTCACTTCCGGTATGACGCACTTCCGGTTATGACCTCACTTCCGGTATGACGCACTTCCGGTTATGACGTCACAGGCGGCTCTCCGGTGCGCCATTTGAATTGACCAATCAAGTATAATAATATAGTCTGAATTACATTGGGTGTGTCCACTGGTTTTAGCTTTTTAAAATAAAATGGTTGATTCCTACCTAAATTTAAAGTAGCGGTATTCCCCAGCGGTTTGTCTATAACTTCCAAATTGCCGATTTGCCTTGTGTACGAGTTTACCAGCAACAACATAAATAAACATTATAGGTAATTGCCTATATTAGTGCCTCATTGTCTGGTTCTTTAAAAAAATATTACTTAAAAATAATAAAGTCATTTAAAACAAATTTTATTTTACTAGAATAAAAACAAAACATTACGCAGTGTCATGACTGCCCTATCCGAAACTTATGATTTGATCTAAAAGTACGTTCTTGGTTCTGGCTTTTAGTGATGACTCTCTCTTCTGCAACCACCGAGTAGGTACCACCGTAAGTAAATGGAACAACTTTATGCAACATACATCTTTAATTACTTATGGTTATCTTTTTCAGTGCCAATTATATAAGGTCAATTGCATCAGTGATATATAAAGACTTGTTAGGTCTTATTTATTGCTGATTTAATCATTCGTGTTTCATTAGAGCATTGTTTTGTGCACATACCTATTGTTATTTGGTATATTAACGCACGCCCATTTATATTATCAGTCATTTAAAATAATCATTTTGTTCATTGATGAATTGGGGACAGGTAAACTGTCTGTAGCCTACAGTAAATGATCAACGGCCTCTGTACAGTACACACGTGCGACGATTCCCGGAGTTATGCCTGGACACTGTAATCATTCCCAGACGGGCTGGAGTCACGTTAAGTCATCAGCATTGTCATTGTTTACGGAACTTTGTGTGAGATGTTACCAAGGTTACCTATCGTCGCGGAACACCAGTGACACCGAGAGTGAATGTCTTAGTAAATATACATTTCATGTATTTCATATAACAGACTCACAGCTTACTTCTGTGTATCTACACTAAAATTTGAACATTTGTCATTTCATACTGATATTATAGTTCTCTCACAGACTCAGTCATGTTATTTTCTGATATACTAAGCCTACTTAAATTCATACTATGTATGTATATATATGTAAATTCATCTGTGGGTATTTTATTTATGCATTTGTGATCATATTCATGTGTTCTCCATACTATTGCTAAACGTTTGTACAGATCTGTTTTTAACCTTTTGCCATTATGTCTGACACAGATGTGTATCCAAAAAGGTATAAATTCTTACTGAAAAAGGTAAAGACAAATCAAGTGAATTTGAGCAGAAACTTGACTACTTTTCTGAACATTTTGATTTATGTAGGTTGTTTGTGAAACTGAATTGTATGATAACACGTCACAGGCCTCTACGCCGATATCTAAATGTTCATCACTATCTGCTATTATGCACAAAAACGTGTTAAAATGCGAGCAGCTAAAGCTCGCTGAGACTATAGTGAAACGGAAGCTGAACTTCAAAAGCAAAAGGCTATTTTAGCTAAGGAAGAGAGACTTTAAGTGCGTGCAGTGATAAGAGGCGAGCTATTATAGAAGCTGACCTTAAGATGATTCGTATTAAACAAGAAACAAGAGATGCATTTTAAAAAATTAAAAAACTCATTGCACATGGATTTATAATTGATCGACGTTATTTAAGACGACTCGGTTCTGTTAATTCTGTGAATAAAGCGCATCAATATGTTATTGACCAATCAGGTTCTTACATAACACAGATAACTACCAGCATCAAATATGAACCTAATTGTAATGAATTTACATTCTGGAACGTGCAACAGGATTTCTCACGCGTTTCACTATCTATGCCGAATGTATCAACTGGTACCACAGAAGCACAATTGCTTCCATCTCTATTTAAGACACCGGAACCCACAACTTCTGGTCAGAGGTAATGCTCTGAATTTGAGTCAATATGTTAGTCATGTTTTTGCGAATCCAACGGATACCGTGCCAATGCCCAAATGCTAAAGAGTTGTGCAAATGTGAAACCAGGTAGTGATATATTGCTTATTTCTCGCATGATAGAATTCAACGAGAAGTCATAAACTTATGCAGCGTGGAAAGCAAGTTTCCGTCGATTAATCACAGACCTTAATGTGAATCCATCCGACGAACTCGAAATGTTGTGCAAATGGTTGGGACCAACGTCAAGGTGATTCGCTGAATCAGCAAGGTACTCTAATTAATTTGAGTGATCCCACTAGAAGAATAACAATGCAATAGGATCGACATTTTTTAGACTCTACAGTGTACTCAATCCTGTCAATTTTCTATGTAATGAACACGTGTAATCTATTAGTTCGCTGCGCTCACATCTCACTGCAGCTGTTGTTTGTTGATCTAGTCACTAGGAAATATTGTCACATTTGACTGTTATTAATGACCCAGTCACCAAGCAATATTGTCACATTTCACTGTTGTTATTGACCCTTTCGACAGGCAACATTGTCACACTCCAGTGCTATTGGTGACTCGGCCAATGGACAGCATTGTCACATTTCACTGCTATTGCTGACTCTGTCGACAGACAACATTATCACATTTCATTGCTATTTATGACTCTGTCGACAGACAACATTATCACATTTCATTGCTATTTATGACTCTGTCGACAGACAACATTATCACATTTCATTGCTATTTATGACTCTGTCGACAGACAACATTATCACATTTCATTGCTATTTATGACTCTGTCGACAGACAACATTATCACATTTCATTGCTATTTATGACTCTGTCGACAGACAGCATTGTCACGTTTCACTGCTATTGTTGACCTGTTCGACAGGCAACATTGTCACGTTTCACTTCTATTGATTACCCAGTCTAAAGGCAACATTCTCACATTTCACTGCTGAGAGCCGACCTGGCTCAGTCGGTAACGCGCTTGACTCTTGATCGTGAAGTCGTTAGTTCGCGTTCAGCCGGCGGCAGGTTGGTTTACTGTCCTTGAAAGAGAAAGTAAAAACCGAGGTCCTGTGTCACAGTACGTGTTGGCACGTTAAAGAACCTTTACTGCTCAGTGGCCTTAAGTGCCGAGCATAGGCCAAAACATTTGAAGCCCTTCACAGGCATTTGGTGACGTATGTGTAACAAAAATGATGAGTGAAAGATTCTTGGGTGGAATGTTGAACAACAATAAACAAACAAACACATTCCACTATTTTTAATGACCTAGTCGACAGATAACATTGTCACATTTCACTGATAGAGGCATTATTGTCACATTTCATTGCTTTTGTTGACCCGTTCAAAAGGCAACATTGTCACATTCCATTTCTATTGATGAACCAATCGACAGGTAACATTGTCAAATTTCACTACTATTAATGACCCTGTCGACAGGCAATATTGTCACATGTCACTGCTATTAATGGCTACAAAAGTCGCACAAATCAATTAATGAATAATTAATGAAATATCGTCAATATTTGAAATTCAACAGAATTTATTCAAGTGTTTTGTTATATAAAGTCTAATATGATTTTCATTAAGATATTACCACGAAATTTCCTAGCTTAGTCTGTAAATTAGATCATATAGGAATCAGGCAAGACGTAAATTGTGCTTTGAAAAGTCCATGAAATGAATAATGAATTAGATATTCACATACCGGAAATTGTTCATTTAAGTTGTGGTGCCAAAATAATATAATCAATAAAGTTTTGCATTTCCGCATTTATTATTGAAATTGAAGCTTAACTGACGGAGTCTAATTGACTAATTGACGATCGTCTTGAGTTTTATAACTTTGGTATTATATCATAATCATAGTACCAAAGTTATAATGCTCAAGATAATCGTTTGTGTCAATTAGATTTCATCATTTGAGTTCAAATTTAAATATATTTTCTAAAGAGTAAGTGATATAGTTCGATCTATACATGATTTACCTATCAATTTAATGGCTTAATAATTTATTATTGTAACAGATAAAAAAGTGAACTTAGGACCACTACTTTACGAATCTGGTAATCTACCGGTCGAGCTAAGGGAAACCCGACTAGCTCAAACTAGTAAGAACAGCATATAACTAATCCCGCCACATTACCATTCCAATTGCCTATTATTATACTTCATTAATAAAACACAGTCAGGGATTGGTTGAGAGTCGTCACGTGTCAGAAAGACTAAACTTCATGTCTCCCTCGTGTGCATCATATCTCCCTCATGCGAAAAACTTATTCGAGTTTTTATTGATTCTATATTTCGGTATTTATAAACAATTTATTGTCCTGGTTGTAGCTAGACTTGAGGATTTGTTTACCCGCTGCAAACCTTTTGCCTGTGGTAAACACATCTTTATATCTCCCTATAAACAGGGCAACAAATGTATATTGTCGTCACCGATCTAATTTTAATGTAACCTATTTGTACATTGGTTATGATGTATTATTGTTGCTGTTATATCAACTGTGCCTCTGCCAACTGACTTGCAAATGAAAAATATTCATTGTTAATTTTTTTTAGATATTACACCTTTTGGGTATTTTCCATATATTAAGGTATGTAATCGATTTTAACTCGAAAGTTTTAGATAAAGATTACACAAGACGGCTATGTTTAATCCAAGTTTTAGATATAAACACAAAATTTCACAAGGCAACATTATGCTAAGATATGAATGAGAGTTATCCTTGTCTATATATGCACTCATATGCATCTGCTTTCTAGGAAAAACGTTTTTAAACGTAGTGTTCTGAAATTATTGGAAATATACTGTATTTGAAATATACTTATTCCGGACGCCTGATCACACCCTGTTTGGGAATCCCAATAGATTATTTTCGAGTTCTTACGTAGTCTGTTTGTGGATCCGGATTTTTCGTGCAGCTTTGCTATGCTTAGGGATTTCCGGTATGTATCTTTCCGTCGATCAAAACATAAAACGCAGTTATATATGAAGGCCAGATTTTTGTCACTAATCAATTATGTCAAAAACAAATTGAGGATAACGTCTGAACATTACACCAGAAATCAAATATCGTAACATTTTGTATGTATTGTATGAAACCAAGCATTTTATTTCTTGATCAACGCAAAGACACATATCGGAAATCGCTAAGCATAATAAAATTGAAGCGGCGCAAGAAAAACCCGGATCTAAAAGCGGATTACATAAGAACTCGAAAATGATCTATTGTTCTACGTGTTGTGACCATTGTTATATATCCCTTTCACTGAGCTTGATTTATTCATCGAACTCCATGGAACATTTGCGACTAGTGTGGCATGCTAACAGGGGACTCTTTCTGGACACATATTTATATATATATATGTACCGAGTATTGGTCCTTTTTGTCCTTTTTATGATTTGGGGGATTGTTCCTTTGATCATTAAGAGGCCTAGTATTTGCATGATATGCGTTGATGTCCTCCATGGCACCTGATCCCATGTTTGGTTTTCCATGTTTGTCTTATTTTCACCAGATTTGAATATATCCTGGATATGCTAACGATTTATATGTTGGTCTCTGAGATTTTTATATTGATATTATATTTCTTTCTATAGCATAGTTTATGATTCATGATGATGATGAATTAATTAATTCATTCACACATACCAATGCATTACCTGGTATGAGATCCAGAACACGGTTTACAAATGTGACGACCATATTTGAGGTTATTAAGTGTGAGCATGCATTGACATCGGTTGGAAATAGCAAAAGCCTGATGTGAATACAAGTGTTGAATTACATATCGAAGTTTCTCTAGTAACTAAAAGAACCCTTCTATAGTTTTCACATTTTGTAAAAAAATCACATATCATGTTAAAGGTGCTGAGTAATTATGCTGTTGTCTGTAATGGTTTAAACGTATAATAAGCAAATTTCCAATATCGGGCAACGTATAAAAATTTGGAAAATAAGCGTATGATCCGTAGTAATCTCATAATCATAGTCTATAATGTTATGATAGATTTAATTTTGAGGTTTTATCACTGAAAGTCAACAGTCAATGTTATGAGCTCACCTTATAAGTAAATATGCTAAATATGTTACAGCGTATGTACAGTAGTTTATTCTAAATAGCTATAACTGAAGTACTACACGCTTTTAATAGGTCCTTAAGTTTCGTAAACGGAAGTTTGACAATCTGATGATAAAATATAATATGCAAGCTCAAGATATATCGTAATTCGGAAGTAAAGCCACCATGCAGATTCCAGGAAAGCTGGTGATTTTTCTGTCAACAATAACATACATAAATGGTGGATATTATACATGTACAAGAGAAAAGGCAATCGCTGGCCAGTTAAATTGTATATTATTTAGACCTCAATATAGGACATACCAGTGGGCCATATGCGTATCGAATGAGGAACTCCGTCGACGTACTGGTAGACGAGACAAGTGTATTGGTTTACACTGCTGGTACCCGTGTTCCAGAACATTGGGAGGAATACGTGGATCGGTGCCGTCGTCATGTAGATGTAATCCAAGTCAAACGAAATCTATGTCATCTTCAGCCATTGATAAAAGTTGTTATATACCGACCAGAATGGATTGTGGTTGGTATGGGCAATGCATGGATAAATATGTTGCGGTTAATTGTCCATTGACGTCTCACAGAATCGGTATGACTACTGAACAACAACGTTGCCAGTTGTATCAGAGGGATTGGACTACATTTTCGAAGAGAACTAGACGGTACATCACTTACATCGAGAACTGTTTACAGAGGAACTTTTATTACTTTCTATTGCCAACGAAAAAACAGTGGTGCACACGATATCATGAGAAGGTTCTTAAAATTCATAAAATGTGTCTCCTACAGTCTTCATCGATATCATTTTGTGATCTAAAACTTCCGGACCAAATACGGATTTTATGGACATTAAATAATTTCTTTAAAGCAACCTACAGTGGTAATAGCAGTCAGATTACGGACTATGTTCTTAAATGTTTTAATCAAAGGAAACAAAGATTTAAAAGGCAACAAAGGACATTGAGAATGAAGATACGCTTTAACGATATTAAAGCTAAACCATCAATTGTAGCTGATAGAATTACAAAAAGGGTTAAATGGCGAAGGAAAAACTTACTTTGGGCATCGACAATGGCCGTGAACACTTCTAGTACATTAGATCTGAGTATAACATATAATTCTACATGTAACTTCCTTCAAAACCAATCCTCTCACATCAAAATACACTTTGAGGAATCGATAAATAGCATTGATAGAGCGATGACAACTAAAGCTTTTGGTGATCTGTCAATCATGCAGTTTGTCATAGCAAAACGTAAGCAAGAAGGTTTCTGCCATTAGTATTCTTTACAAATTGTAAATTAATGATTCAACTTTTTCCTGTACTTCCATTCTGTTAGTTTTAATTTCGGTTAAGCAATTTATCGTATATATTATCTGGAAAATGAATGTAATACAGTGCAAGAGGCAAGACTGCAAAAAGAGATACCACTTGTCAATTTTTAAAGATGGAAAATCAATCCAAACTTTATTCCTCACAGATGAAGTGAAACAATATATCACAGAATGTTGTCAATGTAAAATTATGAAACCGGAAGAAACCGGGTTGAAGTGACATGACAGCCTATTCCGACAAAACTGAGCGGAAAAAGCTCTATTAGTTAATTGCCATTGACCAAGAAGCAAATTTAACAGTAACAATTTACAGACAAATAGTAAACTTGTACTTTTCACTTTGATAACAAAATTAATGGTTAATTGAAAACAATAATACATTTCAGTTATACGTTTTGAGTACCTTTTTGACACTTTGTATGACTTTACACATAACAAATGTATGACCTTATTATAATTTGAACGTATAGTCATTTTTTCTCTGTTTAGCGTCCACTGGCAAATATACCATAAATCGAGAAAAAAAAAAACCACAAATGTATAGGGGAAAATTGGAGCAAAGTTCTAAAATGAAAGGGTAAACAGTTTAAGCCAAAGATATAGATTACCATAAATATCATTTTGTTTTCTTTTGCTAAAATAATATAAATGTGCATAATACTGCATCAATTTAGTTCTCACAAAATGTCTTATCCTGATAGAAAGTTCAGTTTTTTAGGTGGATGCTAAACATACAAAAAATTTGTAAAGGCCTAGTGTAATATGACTCTGTATTTCTGCTACATGTACAGAGATTATGTACAGATATTTGGTTAATTCTAATTTCTCAGTAGTGTAAGATGATGAGACGTACATATTGCTACTATCCATATGCACAGTTAATCTTCGTGAAGTATTTTATAGATATATATTAAATGTATCAATTAATATTTATATTTTTTCTAAATCAAAGATTAAATATTGGCTCAGATGTTCATTTTTATCATATTTGATAAATTTTATAAAAAATTTGCAAGATACGTGAAGAAGAAATTGCGTGCCAAGAATGCTGTTATTTGAAACGAATTAAAGTCAAATTATTTTCATTTTTTCATGAAGGTCGCCATATTTCCTTCATTGCTCTCGGCACATGGACATTCACCTTGGTAATTGATTTCCCGGACAACACAAGAAAAACGAAATTCGACAAGCGGATACCAGGGACTCCGGACGAAATAGGAATACAATTTCTGTTGTTCACAAAATGGAATCCAAAGGAAAATGGACATATTTTAAATCCTAAACATATCGAGGGCATACTCAATTCCAACTATAACGCAACAAGGAAAACCGTTTTCATCATACACGGATTTCGCAATAATGGAAATACTTCATGGGTTCAAAAAGTTAAAGCAGCATTACTTCAAAAGGTGGGTTTTTCATATTAACTCTTTAAACGCTATAGGTCATAATAGACAGTAGACAAGACCATACAATCTAGATACGGTTGAAAGGGTTAAGTTTACATAAATGATTGCAGCGCAATATATAAAATAAGAAGTCATCGTCTTGAGCACTTGTTTCAGGTTTCTTTTTTAGGCGAAATTATAAGTTTGGTATTATGTCAATAATATTACAAATATTCTTTGATTCTTTTAGATGTGTTACATTTTTATCAATCATATTTACATACCCACTGTTATTACTTTCGTTGTAAGTATGCAGACCGGTTGCATTTATATTCAATGCTTGACACAAAGCTTTTCAGCTGTTACGTCATATGAAAACCTCAAAAGTCAATGAATTTCGTATCCAGCTGATTACAGATTCACAGAAAATGGTGTTATATATATATATATATATATATATATGAATTTAAGGATTGTTGAAAAACATTCCTTAATTGAAAACATATAAACATTTAAAATTATGAGATATAATTCCTTTTCAGTTTGATATGAATGTAATTATAGTGGAATGGGGGAAAGGTGCAGCCGCACCGCTACACAAATATCCAAAAGCAACCATCAACACTGCTGTTGTAGGATTTATGACAAGTCTTCTGATTCATATTCTTTGTGAATACTTGGATACACAACTCTCAGATATTCATTTAATCGGACACAGCCTAGGGGCACATGTTGCGGGATTTGCAGGTTCCTATACCAATGGAGCAGTTGGAAGAATATCTGGTGATTATATTTCTATTTAGTCATATGAACCCCCTCTCGCGAAAAGTCAATTACATAGAATTGAAGTTGTATCCAGCTGACTACGATTTCACAGAAAATGGTAATATATATATATTTGGATTTTTAAAAAAAACATGGAATATACATGCAATGTCTCATGGAAAAGTTTTTTTGCCATTTGCCAGTGCATGCATATTCAATGTTTTTCAAAAATGAAAAACAAAACATTAATGATATCCGATATGTACTCTATGTCTA
This sequence comes from Atrina japonica, assembly GCA_030159075.1. Taxonomy (NCBI): domain Eukaryota; kingdom Metazoa; phylum Mollusca; class Bivalvia; order Pterioida; family Pinnidae; genus Atrina; species Atrina japonica. The sequence continues at coordinate 1,855,218 of BROG01000011.1, read as the reverse complement.
TGTAATCGGAAATGATGTCTTTCTTTTTACTTTGAAATTGCAAAGAATTATTACGAAGCGTGACGGAACAGAACAATTTTTATTACCAAATGGTATCGAAAAATTAGTTAAGTATATCCATGATAAACTTAAAAACAATTAAGTCAGATGAATGTCCTCAACTTAAAACACTAATGAATTGTTAGTCTAGAACTCTGAAATGAACTTGACATGAATCA
>BROG01000011.1:1825000-1852500 GCA_030159075.1 Atrina japonica | reverse complement strand
TGTAATTTTTTTTCAACTCATTACTAAAATGTGTTTACACGGAAATGAAACTTTGAGTCAATACACGACAATCTGTCTGAAGCACAGTTAGACATTTTTGTTGATAAATGCTCAAATATTTCAATCTTTCGATTATTTGATTATGGAAACGTTTCGACACCACACCGAAAATTATCATTATTTCTTAAAAATAAACAGAAATATATTCAAACAAATAATAACTCCTATAATTTTCTTGTTTTTCTGACAAAAATTTTCGGAATTTTATTCTGTCATCACCTCAGAATGTTGTTTAAACGAAGCTGCAATTGATTTACATATTTGGTGATTAATCTTTCAAGCGTTTTAATTGGCTGAGAAATTGAACTTTGATCTGGAATAATAATGAAAAAGGCCAATTAAGAAAATGTACATGAAGATAATTTAAACCTATTGCTATGTTGTTAAATTAATTTAAGGGGAAAAATGGTCCGTGACGAAATCTGGAACTTACGTTTGACTTAACGATACATTCTGGCAAACTGTGACCGAAACGAGATTAGAATCCGAGCGCGTCCAGACATGATTCAATGTTCTTTACTACGAAAGTTTTCAGTTATACTGGAAACAGGTAAACAACTTGTGTAAGTTGATTAATATGTTTTTATCACCCTCGTTTATAAATTTGAATATTCTCTAACTTGAGTTAGACAAACATGGTAATCAACTAAGACCTCTATTCATATAACCTATGTTGTTTTAGAATACAGTATGGGACTGGATACTCCGTCCGGGGATGTAGATTTTTATCCAAATGGCGGGAAAATACAGCCTGGATGTTATTGGCCAGTTAACTGGAATGGTATGTAGATAGTGTTGAAAGAAACACATATGTTTTTATTATTATTATTATTATTATTATTATTAGTAGTAGTAGTAGTAGTAGTAGTAGTATTACTATTATTATTATTATATTATTATTATTATTATTATTATTATTATTATTATTATTATTATTATTATTATTATTGTTATTGAGGATTACTTATAGGACACATACATCATGGGTTGTGTTAAACTTTACATCGACTTAAAGAGTCAGCTAATCAAGAACTGATATTTGGTAAAATTAAAGACAAGCGGCATATAATCCCAACCATTGCCTATTTAATTTCATGACGGAACTCTTTAATCTAAGTAATACACACTGCGGGAACCTGCTTCAGTCATCAGTATCCAATGCTTTAGAAAGTTCTTAAAATTTAACTTTTAAATGTTTTACGTCATATTTTAGTCATATGGTGGAAGCCAGGTATTAGTGGTGGAGAAGAGAACCCGGTTACAATGTAGCGGGAGAGAAACCGCCGGCCTTCCGCAAGTAAACTGGCAAACTTTCTCACAAAATCAGATTAGGTTCCAATGGGACTTGGACCCACGCTGACTAGATATGTTATTCTTCGTGGAACAAAACGCCGGCCTTACTAATCAGCCACGGATACTCCTCTTTAGAAAGCTTACATTTTACGTTTTATCGGGTGGTTTCACATCGGGTAGTTTAACAATTATTTTGTGCTGTAAAATGAAACTGCTAGACTTGAATGTTTCGAAAGACTTTCATACCTTCATTACTATGTTTCGTTTTCGTTTATATTTTCAGTTGCTTGTAGTCACGAAAGGGCTACTTTACTGTTTTTGGAGTCAATAAGTTCAGACTGCAAATTTCTTGCTTGTCGGTGTAGCGAGGAAGAGTACAAAGAAGCAATGTGTAACACTACACTCTGTACAGTGATGGGTTACAGAATAGACACACAGGCAAAACGCGGGACTTATTACCTTGATACAAACGGATATGATCCGTACTGCACTGGAAAAAAACTAGGCCAAAATTAAAGTAAAAGAGAAGTGTTTACATCAGATTTTCTGTACGATAAAGATGTATACAGTGACACCATTTATTTATTTATTTATAAGCTTAATTATTCATTATGAACATGAAGTATTGTATGTAAAATGTAAATGTATTTAATTGGATGGATCTGTGTACATGCTACATTGTATCATTAAGACACATACAAATATTAAGGTAAATTCGGTGTACCTATAAGTTATGTATAAACATGAGGATATTTCCATAGACAGTGAGCGGGAATTAATTATCCTTTTTATAAGAGTCAGGAAAATGTCATATTATAAATTACTAGACTTACTTATATGATTATCAAAACATATATGCTTATTTTCATAAAATGATCCCAAAAGAACAAAAACTGCATTTGTGTTCATAATGCCAGCATATCTGTAGGAAAAACACCAGCTTTGTTTACAACATGGGCGCAGACATTTTGGACACCCAAAGTTGTGCGGAGGGTAAAATGAGCCCAGTGATCTGATTGGTCATTAAATGAAAAAATAGTTTTGCCATTAATAAGTGAAATAAAGGTGATAAAAAAGATACATGGATATTGGTTGTACTTTGGAAATTATAGGGTTGACGGTTGAAAATTTAACAGGAGGGGTCATATGAGAATAGATATTTTCCTTTGGTGCGGAATACTACGAGTTGTAAACAAGTGAAAATTTGAAGTGAAAATGCAACGGCAACCTATCCTTTTGATTGCATATTTTGTTATCAAAAATATTGATCTTTCAGCACAGGGTACTAATTTGACCCAGATTTAATAAACATGGGAGTGACAGTGACCTGAAGTTTTGTAAATTAGCATTGAGGCCTATGGGAAAATATTTGGTGGTGTCTGTCCTATAGAGAAATGCACATTCGACACATGTAGGCTGGATGAAGCCTTAAAATAAGTCATTTCTCGCATTTTTGTCACCTAAGTTGCAATTCATTCACTTTTACTCATACTTTTAAACAGATTTGAGGGTCTGTATGAAATGGAGCACCTGTTGGGGGTCCACAAGGTGCAAATTTAATAGGTGTGCTGCCTCTACACACATTAATATTCATTTGTTGCATGTTAAGATCTCTTAATTTTATCTGTATGTTTTTATATTACACTAGAACTAATATTTTATCATTTATTGGTCAAAATTCCATCTGTACTTGGAAAATTCAAGTATACCCCACCCTCTCCTATACAAACATGCACATGTTCTTTGATAAAAAATCATATAGTTATGGTTATGCATAGTGACTAATTTTAGCAAAATATTTTTGAAATGATGTTTCTATTGTAAATTTTAACTCATTTAAATTAAAATCAGACCTTTTTGAGGTAAAGACTGGTTGATTTTCTTCTTTTGAGGGCAAAATCTACATATTAGACCATGTCATTTTTACTCATGCAGTGTATTTTGTACCTTTAGCTCTATATATGTACTGTATCTGAAGGGTAAGAACCATCTCATTTTTAAGAAAATTGTATTAAACTGCATTTCAGCATTTAAGTCTCATCAGTAAAATATTTCATCATGCCATGTACACTGTAAACAGTATAAAAATTGATTTAAATAACACCCCCCCCCCCTTATGCTAATCTGTACACAAAAATTTCCTCATTGTGGTTAGGTCATATTGTGTTAAATTTGGGTAATAGATAATTTGTAAATAAAAAAATTGTTTAGAAATAGGGCGTTTTAACATTTTTTTCATAATCTATCAACATTTTAACCTGTAGAAGGAATATTTCAATTTCTTAAACCCAGGAAATATTGTCCAATAAGAGATTTTTATCTAGTTATCATACTCAAGTACCTGTATAGATAATTATTATAAGTATCAATTATATTTTTTTCTGTATTAGCTCATCTAATATTCATTCAAGTTGCATGTTTTCATAAGTTTTCTAAATTTTCAGTCATGCATTTTTTGTTTGAATCACCTTTTTTCACCCCCCCCCCCCCCTTCCAGCAAATGTCTCTTAACACTTTCTTGGGGTCATAACAGACAAAAATTAACACCTGATATTGACTTTTACTGGTTTCAAAACTTAGTATAATCAAAATTTGACTTAGTTTTTCATTTGAAACTGAACTATACATATGTCATATCCTTTTAAAAGCAATTTTGACTATCATTTTGCACCATTTAAGTGTCAGTCATTTAAAGGCAGACTCAGTTATCTGCCCTTTGTATTTAATTACTTACATCATGAGACTGTAATTAAGGAATGAAACAAAACATGGACATATCTGAAAATGATTACATAACATATTTTATATAAATGAACACAATAAGTCTATTGAAATGTGTTGTATGTAAGGGTATCCCCTCCCAGAAATTTTACACTTTTATTAAGGGTGCACTTCATTCCTTGTCAATAAAAGCAATTTGATGATATAAAAAAATGACATGGTTTACTTTTAAGTGAGCTTCAGAAATTCTTCTTTACTTCTGGTGCCTAATTGGTTCCATGCTCATTAAGCAATGATCCAAATTTTAAGTTTTTGTGAAGAAAATGGTATATTTTGTCACTTTTTCCATTATTAAGGGGTACCTTCTACCCTTATTTGATATCATGGTCAATATTGGTAAATAATGATATGAAATCATTCAAAAAATAATGAAATATATGTGTTACAGACAATTCTGAATGAAAATCATGAAAGAAAAACAGACAACTTCTTCATATAATGCATTTATTTGTTAATATCAATGAATGGGATTGAGAGGTAGGGGTGTGACACATTATAGACTGTGTTTCTCTTCAGGTTGGGTTCCCATCCTCATTATTAAGGGGGCTTGGTGTACAGTTAGTGAGATTTCCAAAAAATGCAAAATGACCATTTTTGGCAATGTGTTGGATAAATCTATAGGAAAAACACCAGCTTTGTTTACAACATGGGCGCAGACATTTTGGACACCCAAAGTTGTGCGGAGGGTAAAATGAGCCCAGTGATCTGATTGGTCATTAAATGATAAAAGTTTTGCCATTAATAAGTGAAATAAAGGTGATAAAAAAGATACATGGATATTGGTTGTACTTTGGAAATTATAGGGTTGACGGTTGAAAATTTAACAGGAGGGGTCATATGAGAATAGATATTTTCCTTTGGTGCGGAATACTACGAGTTGTAAACAAGTGAAAATTTGAAGTGAAAATGCAACGGCAACCTATCCTTTTGATTGCATATTTTGTTATCAAAAATATTGATCTTTCAGCACAGGGTACTAATTTGACCCAGATTTAATAAACATGGGAGTGACAGATTTGTAAATTAGCATTGAGGCCTATGGGAAAATATTTGGTGGTGTCTGTCCTGTAAAACATAATACGCTGGCAGTATAGACGAATGTTTTATGTAATGAATATTCATGAGGTAGGACCTGCTTCATGAATATTAATGCTTACAAGTCTGATACTTTCACATTGGCTTATATTTAGGCAGATCGTGTTGCGAATTTTGAGTTTCCTTTAGGTCCTTTTTACCGCTGATAAATATGGATTATCTTTAATCTAGCGCGCAACATGATCTGTTGTGTCGTATATAAACAATTCTGGAAAACCTCATCAGTATTTATCTGGACACAGTAAGTGGTATTCCGGTCCCACTTGGTGTAAGATAGCGATGTGCAGTTTAATTTGAGAACATGCACCATCCTAAAAGTGCTGGAAAGGAAATAGGAATAAGTGAAATTTAGTAGAAACTTTCAGTTAAGTGATACTCTTTATAAAATATATATATGCCAATTCTATGTAGGTCCCGAGTGTTTATATGCAAATCACAGTAAGGGAAATTACGAGAGCCGGAAGGGCTCTGTCGTTGAGAAAAGTGACATGTTGTTGTATTCAAGAGTAAGCATCAGTTTACACGTGCCGGAAGAAGAATAGCAAAGAGTCAAATTCATTTCATCTCTGATAGATTCATCATATTTCTTTTATCATTCCTGCAAAATTCTATCTGAAAATGCTGATCCAGTACAACTTGTATCCCTACACACTGTGTTTACATTATTGGATGAAGGGGATTTGTTGATAGTTTCCATATCAAGTTCGATATCAGTTATATATGACTCATATATATATATATATATATATATATATATATATATATATATATATATATATATATATATATATATATATATATATATATATATATATATAGAGAGAGAGAGAGAGAGAGAGAGAGAGAGAGAGAGAGAGAGAGAGAGAGAGAGACACCCATGGGTATAAATTGTTGTTATAGTGCTTTATATCTATCTATCTATCTATCTATTTATCTATCTATCTATCTATCTATCTATCTATCTATCAATCTATCTATTAGAAGTCAAGAAGTATGCAATACCTAATAGTAGGGTACCCGGCCACCTTGGTACACCTTTATATATATATATATATATATATATATATATATATATATATATATATATATATATATATATATATATATATATATATATATATATATATATATATACTTTTTCTTTTGTTGTACGTATGTGAATCTAACTAGTAAAAAGGGAAAAATAAAATTGGAGTTAATGCACCTTTAAGCTTAGTATCACCAGATCATCTATCTGATTATCAATGTGTATTACATACCGTGTACATATAGTAAAATACTAACATGTGATATGTATAACTGTTTGTTAACATAAACCATACGTCATGTTATGTTTAGTGCATCCTTGTTTAAATTCTAAACTACTCAAAACGTAAGATAGTAATTTTTTTAAAGTGTTTACTGTTAGCAGGATTTGGCTAATTAGAATTAGAGGGCTCAATGTAATACATATTTTATTGACACGCATGTTTTATATAGTTTGATAAATTAATTTATTAATAGATTTTAACCTTATACTGATCGTTATCACTCTTACATACGAGACCAAAATTCTAAAATAATTTATATTCATGAATGCCATTCATAACATTGTATTTTATTGAAATATATTCATCTGCGATTTATTTGTAGAAATAGGTATAATTTCTTTAGTCAGACTTTTATATAGTTCAGGAAAATTAAATATTGTGTTCAAAATATACAACAACGAGCTGAGTTTGAGTTAACACTGCACGACTTATTTGAGAAAATGTACATTCTTTTTGGAACACTCCTCGCATATCTTTACTTTGTCCTTCCATAGGAAGTATTCTCTCAAACATAAACTTAACATGAAACAATTTAAAATTATATATTTTTATATCTCTACTGATTTTGATTTATATAAACGTAATAGATAGTAATAAATTATTCCCAAACTTCGCTGCAAAAGATCATTTCCCAGGCAGTTGGGAAACTATTTCCCTGTGTAGGGCGTCTTCATCGACCACATGACAAGTAAACAAATATATCACAATGGCGGTGCCCATGTTCGCAAAATTAAACTACAGGATTAATAAGACGCTTGCACTAGTGGAAACACCAACTAATATGAAGAAATCATCTGAAGCTTCATCCTAAGTGTAATGTTTATTTCAGTATAAAGTAAAATGAAGAAGTACCAATGCATAATCGAAACTCAAAGTCCACTAGAATATACAAATGGTCTCAACATTAATTTATACCATTGAGGGAGTTAGCGCGAGGAAATAGGTCTAGCTTCGTGGAACCAGAATTTTACTTACTCCTTCAATGATATAACTGTTAATTATACGTAGGTTTACCTTTTTCTTTGTACCGTTTTTAGAGCACTACTTCCTTTTCTCTCCCTTTATTGCTTGGTAATACAAACATTCCAGGAGCCAGGGGTCATCCTAAAGTCTATGCCTACCATGCTTAAATTCTGTCACCCACTTTTTTACGATGGCATATGAAGGGGCATCATCTCCCACTGTTGCTACACGATGCCAGCATGGATAGCCTAAGGTGCTAGACCTTTCTTGAATAAATATTGAATCCATGCTGTCTCGGGAAATTTGTCCATTGCACTCACGTCATTTGCCTTGTGTTACCTCTGGACAAAGATGACCAAATGATACCAGTCGTTGATAACACTGCCTTAAATAGTAGGATTGAAAATAGGCAACCCAGTTTAGCTCTTTCAATAAAAGGCTAAAACCAATTCAATCCACCCTCGTTTATGAAGATATAACATTCCCATGAATTCCTATTTTCACATGTTTGCAAGTAAAACGAGTATGAAGACGATTAAAAAATAGTGGGGTCAACCATTGCGTAATATTCAGGACAACCGAGGATAAATAAGACATGCGCAGTCATTTGTTGTTATTAGTAACACGATCTAGGTGACAGAAAAAAAACACATGTCGCACTGAATCAAATACACTAAACACACAAAAAAACAACAGAAAAGAAGTGAGACTGAACCAAAAATACATATACATACATACATACATACATACAAAACATACACATATACACTAATTGACACATTCTCAAACACACACATATATACACAGACACATACATACAATACATACACATATACACACAAAAACACATACATGCAAAACTAACATATATACATACATACATACATACATACATACATACAACATACACATGTAGACAGACACACATACACACAAAACATATACACAAACAGACACACACACACACACACACACACACACACACACACACACACAAAATAAACAGGTTTTATGTATCATCAAATACTCAGTGTTCTTATCTAATATAGAACACAAACATCTACTTCAATCATTATTTTTCTGCAGTCATCATAAAATGTCATGACAAAATCTTAGAAAGTTTCATTTCTCTTCTTTCTATAGCACATTGTCATAATCTAACAGAAATACATAAACTCTCTCTCTCAGAGACACACAAACACAAAGACACACACACACACACACACACACACACACACACACACACACACACACTTTGTCAATGTATATCAAAGTAAAACTGAATAATCAAAAGTCAAGTCCATTAGTATACGACATATTAGATATAACATAAGAAGATATAACAAAGTAGATATGTAAATGGTCTCAACATAAAGAATAATTGCGAATCTCAAACGGGAAAGGATCACGTGTCCGGAAGTAGTCAGCGTCGACTGGGAGTATGCTTCACCCGTCGCAAATTTTCCATGGAAACCTCACGAGTTAGGTGAAAAGGTCAAGCTCGGTGAAAAGGTAGATATAACAACGGTCCCAACACGAAGAACAATGCGAATCCCAAACAGTATGGGAGCAGTATCATATATCAGTATATCATACATTTAAGCATTGTATGCTAAATTTTAACATCGGACATTTAACTAAGTAAAATGGGTCAAAGTAAATTATACATGTCACTTTAGATATGTCACAGTGCGGCAACTTTTCATATCGTATAAATTACTTTTATAAATTTGTTAACTTTATAAATACTTTGGGTTAGTTTGGTTTTTGTATTGTCAAAGTTATACGTTACGATCAAAATAATAACGAAGATTGTAACTACAGAGCTGAGAGTGATGTTTTATACAGCAAAATACTAATAAAGCCATCAAATGTTTGTACACCGACCTGAGGTTTCAGATGTAGTATAGTCGGACGGCAAAACATTTATTATTTTCCTTTTTATCATTAAATGCAAATTTGACAAATATACAAAACATAAGCAAGCAAAACTGCCAAAAACATTTTTGGTCAGGCTTTTAGTACGTCGGTTTAGTTCTATCAAACAGATCTTTTTCATGTTTGGACTTACATATTTTGTAAGTCGTCTAATTATTGAAATTATTAATAATCAAATATCAATATTAAATACTGTCTGGTTACACTTAGTTTTCTCATATTTTAGAAGTTTACATGTTCTCTGGTTTATTTCGACGATATTTTGACATTTGTACTGTCTCCGATGACTATATATCCTCGCCGTTTATCATTCCAATCAAAATATCTTCGACCAAGTCTTCTCTCTTCATCTCCAGTAAACACTTCATTAAAACGGGACCTTTTCGATCGCGTTTTAATTTGCTAGTGTAGTCAAGTAAGTGCCCGAAAAACGCCCAGAAATCAGAGACATCGGTTGTTTGACAGCACATGTCCGACAAATAGTATATAAACTTCTGTTTCTCGTCGTCTGACAACTTAAATATTATTTTTGACAACAGGGCCTTTCTTTCTCCTCTTTCTGTACCTTCTGCCAGTTGTCGCTCTAAAATGGAAAGTGTACTCCAGAATCAATCAGATGTCAAAAAAGTCTGTATGTGATTAGTTTTGAATTAACTAGATATTAAAAATTATTTTTTGACAATTTTTTGGACATATTATGTGCGAGTCAGTGCAATACATTGGAACAAACCAGGTTCATATATAAGTATTACTGCTAATGTATTATGACATTTGCCTGTCAAGCCTGGCTTTACAATAATTATATCTGTATTTTATCGTTCTCGTTTGTCTAATCGGGACTTTATCATTGATATGGAGGATTGAGCAGCTATAGGCGATACAAATTGTGACATTTGCTACTAGTTATTCCATTGTAGTTAGGGCTTTATGACAGCGAGCGTAAATTGGGACCACGGATTGAGTTTCATACCAAAGATGTGAAACTTTCGTTTTTGATACTCGGAGCTTGACGAAGGAAAATTCATTCCTTTTAAAATCCTTATCATCATTATAATCTTACCTATTGTAAAATTGGGTCCGTCTCCTTTTAGAACGAATGTGATGGAGTGCTGAGTATTTCCATTCACAATGTAATTGACAAAGCCAACGTTAGACTGTTGCCCCGTGCCCTGCACCGCAAATTCTGTGTGACAGTCCATTTCTCTTTTGAAGGGAAATTGAAGTACCTCAGACGTTTGTCCGGTATATTGTTGTAAGTTTCCTGCTATTTCTATGGTGATATGTGTCCCCTCCGTAACCTCAATATCACGTGATGTCCCTGCTTTCTCGAACATCCTCATGTCGTTATTACTTGTAATGAAATGCTTTGTACTCTCGGCCTTTATAATTTCAGTGCAAAATGACCAAATATTAAGAACTCCGCAATCAATGTTATAAAACGTAAGTATTTTACATAAGGACATTGCACCACACGCAACCTGGGCTGCTTTGAAACTGACATCGTCAGGTGTCTGTTCCCCGACTTCAGAACCTGTGATGGCTCTGTCTTGATCTGCATTGCTTTGTTCTGCCGTCAAAACAGGTGTCTGTGCCATAAGCGTAGACCGTGGTTTTGTGTCCTGACTAAGATCACTCGAGCTTGAAGCCTCGGTTCTCCGACGGTGTACACAGGCATGGATTCTAATTCAAAGTATTGTTAAACATATTTGAATCATTATTGCATGTGTAATAATTATGTTCACTCATTATAATTTGGTTTTTCTTATATTAATGCCTTGCCTTGAAAAGGTACATACAAATAAAACATAGATCATTTACTAGTAAGATAAATATACAGACTGACAAAGATTAGTTTAATATATATAAAAAATTTCAGTAACCAAAATAAATAGATTGTAATAAATCTGTCAGGAACCAGTTGTTCATATAACACTCAGTCGAATATCATAACAAAGAATACAAATTTAACGTAAGTTCAAATTCTGTTGCTGAATAACTTTTGTTAAATCATTGCTTAGATATGGAAAATATTAGCCATATTTTGAGACTCGGTAACATATTTTAAACCAATTAAAGGCTATATTTTCAAAATGAATGAAAAATTGGCACTGTTATCAAAATTCCATCCTGGCTTATATAACTCTCTGTTATAATATCAAAAGCAGGGTTGTGTTTAACCGGAAGTTAAATTTAACTAATAGACTAATAGATGAAAAACTGGGTCCTGATGTTTAGGGCACAATAAACAAATCGGTTGAATACTGGACAAACACGGACACGGAAATCCAGAGGTGAAATCAGGTGCCGTGGAGGAGTAAGCATCCCCTATTGACCAGTCATTGTGTATTACGCGTTTTAGAATAAACAATGGATATAACATCGACTATCTTTATTCTTTTAATCAATTTCTTTCACCAAGGCTTAATACGGCACCGTTACCATTGAACCTCTGTATGGTATCTTCAGTATTATATTACATTCTGCCAAGAATACTTCAGATATACGGATATGCTGCCATAAATGAAGTGGCACACATTTTGATCTGTTCTACTGACTGGTGACAACGCAGTGCGGGTTCTTTGACGTGTCGATTCTGTTTTGACACGTTGCCTCAGTTCATAGTCTCATTCAAAAACCCGTAACTTTCTCTCCTCAAGCCAAGCTTTAAAGAGCAGTACTGGGAATGAAACTTATTACTCCTTTCTTGCCAGGCTAATAGCGTGTTTGACCGAGACACCACCTGTGATTCATTGAACTACCATCAACGTTGGAAGTTACAGTTATATTCAGCATAAAGGCAGTATAAAACTATACTTACGTGCTAAAGGACGACACCTTCACCTCGAAACATTCATCTGTTTGTACTTCAACGCCATCAATACTAAATAGTTTATCTACCGAGTCATCTTTTACACTGATAACAGTAATTTGGAGATTTTCGTTTGTTGGAACATCGGGCGGATAAGGAAAGCGAAGAGTGACAGGTTTGCAGAACTCTGATTGTGTCTTCCGGTTCACTTTGACGCCATCAGTTATGCCAAGAAGATTTTCGAAGATATTTGGTCTATGATCAGTGTAGTTCAACAATCGATCACTGTCCACCGGTATGAACTGTTCAGAGATAAGACAATTACTTAATGATCACTGTTAAGTATATATGTACTTGCATGCATATAATTAATATATTATGTAAATTTTATAACCCACCTGGATCATTTTTACGATTAGAAATAAAAAAGAGGTAGTAGATAGAAACTTTATATTTATGTCGAGGGATTTTTTATTTTTTTATTAAAACAGAATTTAAACATACCTTCACATCGATCATTTCGTCCTTTGTTACTGCGTCCTCTGGTATTTTTAAATTACACCTTGGGTCTATTTTTGATTTATAGCAAATTCCTGAACGTGTGATCTTACAAGTGTCTCCTGGAAAGTCATATGTTGCTATCAGGCAGTCTGCCTCTCTTATCCCAAATTCTATACAATTTTCCTTCAGAGGGAAATATACATAAAACATTAAACACAATAGATTGTCTGAGTTTAATTTTCAAAATCACGGTAAATGAGTAACTTTAATTGCTATGAATATTAACTCTTGGAATCGTGATTTCACAATAGGACTATAGAACTTGCACATAAGTCCATGATTACATTTTCAGTAAATGAACGTCTGACAAATGACATTTAAATAGTTTAAACATAGTTTTTAATTTATTTTTTTTTGGTATTGAATGTAGAGACGTAAAACGGTTTTTTGGGGGGGAACTGTCGAATGTATATTGTATAATTAACACTCACAGTGACCGATTAAGGTATGTTCACTCCTCCATTGTATCTGATGCCAGTTGTAGATTTACCAGAGGTCTATATTTACCCAATGTTCATCATATTTGTATATTGTCTTTTCGTCATTCTGTGCTATCCATGTTTTATATAAGATGTATATTTTTCTTTTGAATAGTCTTTTACGCCATACTCAATAACTTTACAGTCATATGGTGGCGGGCTTTTTCGTGGTGAAGGAGAGAAACAAATTACATTTACAATGTGCATAGAAAGACGCAATTAGCATACTTTCTCAAAATTATTCTCAGCTTAGGATCCAGCGGGGTTGAAACCTGCGATGACCAGAAGTGATACACTTTATGTCCAAAGTGCATTGCTCCAAGCACTCGACCAAGGAGGACCCCTTTAGAATGTTATATATTTGTGCAGATGAATTATCACAATTACAGTTTTCAAATACATTGACTTTAATAGAATGTTTTGTTTCTCATATTTATCAGTTTACCCAATATATGTATATATTTATAATATCTTTTGGAATTCCTGACCGTTAAAAGTTTGGTATCTGTACTTTTTAGATGTCTTATAATTTTGCGAAAAAAATCACTATTTAGAGATATATACAGGTGACTCTCGATGGTTCGAACGTCGACACCTCCAGTTTCTCAAAACCTCCAAGTTTCGTACAGGTCCCGATTTTTTCCTTCATAAATTAAGTAAATTAACTCTCGATTTTTCGAACGTCGAAACCTCGAAGTCAATCGAAGTCTCAATTTGTTTATTCCTTTATATTTGACTCTCGAAACCTCGAAGATCGAGTAATTATCGGCGTATTCATAAAAGTCAATGCCGTAAGCAAAACGATACCGGTATCGTTACCTGGAAGATCAAACAAAAGGTGTTTTGATAACCGGGTGACAAGTAGGTCCTGGCCTAATCGAGTTGTGATTGACAGGATTGTTAATTAATTAAGATCAACGAAAACATGATAGCTGTATATTACAGTTTTTAACTTTTAGACCAAGCGGTACATTAGGCTACTGCAACATTATATACCTTATATATCGACGACCGTTTATTTCCAAATTGGATACATCATAATGATAAAGTATTTACACGTTGTTTATGATTGAAAACTAGGTACGGGAATTGTTTATGACAAAATCCATGCGAATTACGAAAACAAACTCCATTATTTTGTACAGTATTAAGAAACTACATCGGTCGGAATGTCGATTTCCGGAACTCTCGAAACCTCGAACTATGGAAACCTCGATTTTTTCCCCAATAACTCTCACGAAAAAATGGTTTCATCAATTCATGCGACATTTCATGTATTTAGGAGAAAGTATTTTAAAATTTTATAAATACTTGCATTTTATACAAAAAGAAATTGAAACATTCCACACCACTTTAGAAAGATAGGCCTCAGACTTCCACACAATTTTGCAAACGTTTACAAGATTTCATTAAATATATTACTAAGGTCAAATATTTTTAAAAAGTTTATTTAACATAGAAAATGAAAAATGTTGACATACTTTTGGCATGGAGTATATATTTCTACCATAACTTGTGTGTTATACCACTCCCAAGCGGTTATATAAATGAGGCTGCAGTTAGTTAAGCATATACAAATAACCAACTGGGCTAAATAATTCTCAACGACCGAGCCCGCACTACTGCTGCAATGAATATGTTTGTATACAAAGTTGCACCAGGCCAGTTGCCGGCGGTAAAATATGCAATAAAAGTAATCGGAGGGAAAGGGGTGCGTTATTGAAGTCTCTAACAATGTTGAGTTTCCTAACTTTGACATAATGGTGTAATCCGGAGACTAAAGCGATGTACAGGTTTGACGCGATTATGGAAGTCAAAGCAGTTAATTTTCAAAATTTGAAAAGACACTCGGTAAACCTCTAGTCTTTTCAAATTTTGAAAACTAACTAACTCGAGTTAGATAAACATTGTAATCAATTAACACTCTATATAATCATGTACATGTATCTAATTATATTTCGTATACCTTGACCTTGATGGATTTTTCGGCACTAGACATTTTCGTCCACTTCCCACGTGACCGGACCCTTAGATATACGTGTACCTTCTCAGGATCATAAGGTAAATTAGTGGGAACCTCGAACAGCAATGGAGTCTTACTGTTTAATGCGTTGTTGTTTATATCTACATGAAAACACCAGAGGAACCTCTCGTCTTTACTGATACCAGGAATACTTGGCAACAACTTTGTCAGTGGTTTGCTTGTCAGTGCTTTAAAATGACAGAATGCCAATGTATCAGCCTGCGGTTTGGTTTTCAATGGAATTGACAAGTTATCTGCTAAAACAAAAGCTTGTGTCCAGCTAAAAAGATACAAACATCAATATCACAAACGATATGACAGCAATGAATTTATAGATACATTTCGTTTTATGTTTTGCAACTACGAATGTTTCATATATAAAGGTAAACTACTTGTCAAAGTTGTTGTAAGGCAGATAACTGTATGTGAAGTCAATAAACCATACACGTGACAGTTGATATGATAACCTTGTTTTCAAATACCATGTTATACATGCTGAAATCTTGAGACACTGACTACACCAACACCAGTTCCAAGTTCTAGACTTTCATGTGTGTCCCGAATTCAGTTGGTTAGTTGGCTGTATTGTTGTTTAATGTCCCACTCAGGATTATTTCACTCATATGGAGACGTCAACAAATGCCGGTGAACGGCTTCAAATTTTGGCCTATGCCCTGCACTTACGGCCATTCAGCGGTGGGGATTTTTTAACGTGCCGACACCGATTGTGACATGGGTCCTCGGCATTTACTGTCTCATGTCAAGAACTCATCATGTTTGCATCTTGTGTATGAATATTACTTAAGTATATTTACTTTTCATTTTTTAATAGAATGAAATATTTTTAACATTTTTACATATATGAAAATATATTTTTTGGAACCTTTGTTGTGAGGTAAAGAGAAGTGATTTACCTGTTGGCATCGCGTATCCGTCCTACAAACATTTTGCAGATGCATTCAACAGTTTCAATATCAGATATTTTTCTGAAATAAAATATTATACATAATATCATAGTGTACAACATAGTGATTGGACCAGATCTCGACCATGCTAATTACAGTGATCAATATATAAAAAATCTCAAATACCAAAGTATAAATCTTTAGAATGTCCAGGATATAGGTACAAATGTGGTAAAAACTAGACAAACACGGATCTCTGGTGATTAAAAGGTATGATCAAGTGCCATGGAGGAGTAAGCATCCCACTGTCGACTGGTCACACCCACTGTGAATCCAAAGTCAAACCAAATGAAATACGTGAGGAACGAATCCTCGTTATAACTGGTACAGACGTCTCAACAACCGCCACCGAACAGGCAACTCAATATTTCACTTAGTGAAACAGTGTTATAACAAAAAAGACTATCATACCGAACGTAAAATTAGCGGAACGTTGACATCAAACGCGGTTTTCGATATCCCTGTGTCCATAATTTGTTAGTGGGTAGTTTATCTCTGACATATCGGATCATTTGTGAAATATAAACGTTGCGTTTGTTGTATAGCTTAGTTGTTAATTTCCCGTCAATTGAACATTCTAAGGATACTTCAGATTTAAGATGAAAGCCATTACATGGTAAAACGAAATAATGCAATGGTGATATCTGTATCCGACAAAGTATTAAAATCACAACTACAAAAGTATTAATCTTAGGGATGTTTAGGATACATATACAAATCTGGTGAACATTTGTCAAACACGGACCTCTGGAAATCCAGAGGTGGGATCAGGTGCCACGGAGGAATTAGTATCAGTCACACTCTTCGCGAGTTCACAGTCAAATTCAAATGAAAGAAGTTTAATATCACCACAAATGATAAACAATATAACATCTTATAATATGGAGTATGTATAGGTCTACCAAGATAAAATGGCATATATTTACAGACAGAATAAATCGGTACAATTGATATGAATTATAATAATGCATGAAAAACGGAGCAATGAAAAATGTTTACCTGTAACCCCAATTTTGAAAAATGAGTATTGTTTTGGTTTAAGACAACCTGGATTTGCCGCTATAGTTTGGTAGCCTTATACACATTGAATGTGCATAATCGTAATATGCATCTGCAACCTGTATTCTCGCCCCTCGTGTCTTTACTTTTTTATTTTTTTCCTCAATTACACATGATCCTATCTCTTGCTTCCCATAGCTCTGTATCTGTCCAATATCACCTAATTTTTATATGTATCCAGGACATCCAGAGAATTTATATTTTGGTATCTGAGATTTTATATAGTAAACTATTTGATGCACTACTTTACAGAACTGTGGTTATATGTAAATCTGTATTCCGATGGTTTTACACGTATAATTAACATAAGGTTATTGCACATGGTAACTTAAAAGATAAAAATGGTAACAAAATCTTACATTACTTTTGACTTTTTCAAAGTATCTATCTTTGTCTGGAGATCCATTCCAAATTGTAGGTTTCCACGTGTGTATTTTGGAGAATTTGTGTCCCCATCGATATCCACAATGTGTTTCCTTAAATACAATATCAATGCCAGTACGTATGTGCAATTGGTAAATATTTTCAAAAAAGACCTATGCATTATCATTACAACGACTATAGAGAAATTATGTCTCTCTTTACTATACTCTCTCTCTCTCTCTCTCTCTCTCTCTCTCTCTCTCTCTCTCTCTCTCTCTCTCTCTCTCTCTCTCTCTCTCTCTCTCTCTCTCTCTCTCTCTCTCTCTCTCTCTCTCTCTCTCTCTCCTTTACTCCTTACCTCATTTGTCGGACCAGCAGTACAATCCTAGTTTGTATTCCAAGGAAGGTATTTATAAATACGGAATATGTACCCTTTAATTTATTCCATGTTCTAAAACAAAAAAGAAATATTACATGTCTGTTTCATGTAATGTTACATTCGACGTAAACGATCGTCTCGAGCATTCATTTTGGCCTCGTTTGTAAAACTATAGCTTTGCATTTGTTAATAATATTTATAACCACTGGGTCATTGCCACTGCTGGTGGAATGCCGGAGTCCCCGAGAGTATACACAAACTAGTACCTGGTATCTCAGTACCAGTGTATTATTTCATACTAACAAAATATTTAGCTTTTAGCACCATTAAAGCGATATAAGCTGTCACAATGATGATTTCTGTCCCCTGACATATAGTCGAGAATATGATAAAATGTGTTTCAAATACATTATTAAACACGTGAAACGTGAAATCTTCTTTTTCGAAGTTATTAGAATTTAAGTTTTCCCGCACCATAAAAATTCCAGCTGTATTTCGTTGTTTAATGACCTTTCATATAAACTATTTCGCCATATCAAATGTACTTCGTAATTTGGTCAGTGGATCTCGGTCCTTTACGCGCTCGGTCTACCAGCAACCTCTTCCTTTGACACAACGGCCGATTTTTTTTGGTGTGTATTGTATTTACTTTTAAAACACAGGGCGTGATTTCTGTATTGTGTCAAATGTGTGTTTCTAACGCCATTTTTAACTACCTGAAGAAAATCGGATGAATATATGAATAAAGATATATAAGGTCACTAAAAGAAAATTTTCCAATCTTTAATGTTACCCTGAAGCTGACATTGCCAAAATCAAATCAATATGACGAAAACTGTACGTCATGTTTTACAATCGTACCGCCATACCAGGTGGAGTTGGCCTGTTCATGGTCATATGTGTCAAGAATGATAAAGCCAATAATGCGATGGAACAAGTTAAAAATGGGTCGAGATCACCCGATATACCCAGCACATGGAAACGAATGTTTTGAAACGACGTAATAGACCAACTTTGCCTGATTTAGGTATGAAATGATGATGTACGAAAATAAAAGCAAAGGTTGAAAAGAATAAAAAATATATTGACTGCAAATAGCACGTGTTTATTTGACACTCGATGATCTTCGTAAAAAATACCGAAAGTTAATTTGCAATGCTCAAAGTATTGGCAGACAAGCAGTAACTGATATTACGGGTTACGTTTGGCAAGACTGTTGCAATTATACGCATGTATTTGTTATTTTAACCACAAGATCTTCTCATGAGATGTTTATGAGATAAGACATTATCTTGCATGTAAAAATTTTCGCGTATGACAGCTCATATCGCTTTAAATTCTAAATTTTTCAAAGCTAATATGTTCACAGTGGTACTCTAAGATTGATTTGGAAATACATTTAGATTTATTATTTGGCCTTGTATGATACTTTTTTTCCTATCTGAAATATATAGTTATATTAAAGTCAAGCTCAAATAATGAGGTCTTATTTAAAGAAACGATCGTCTTGACCATTTTATTTTGACCTCTTTATAACTTTTGTATTTATAATATTTATCCTCAGGCTAATATATAATAATATTTAATAATATTGTAAAATAGATCGACTTACTTGTAACCTTGTTCCAGACGTATCTTAAAGAGACTTAGGATACTGATTATCACAGAAAACACGTAGCTGAAGGTATTCAAATATTCATGGAAATCGTCCGAAACACTGAAAACAAATATGAATAGAATCCACTCATAAGATAGATATGTTTTACAATGATAAACGTATACAATATAAAAAATCTCAGATACCAAAGTATAAGTCTTTAGGATGTCCATGATATAGATACAAATCTGGTAAAAATGGACAAACACAGACCTTTGGAAACCAAGTGATGGGAGCAGGTGCCATCGAGGCGTAAGCATCCCATCCGTCGTGAGTCCACAGTCAAATCCAATTGAAATACGCGAGGAACTAATACTCGTCACAACGAACAGGCAACTCAAACAGAGTAATCACAAACAAGACTATTATACAGAACGTATAATGCGGAACTTTGATATCAAACGCTGTTTTTGATATCCCTATGTCAATAATTTGTCAGTGAGTAGTTTACATCTGTATACGAAATGTTTATATGTTGAATACGTCTGGGATATCGGATTGAGTGTGAGTGTGGGATATTGTTAAAATTGTCGAAAATATAGTATGGGAAAGCCGAAATCGTCCCGCTTGTCGTATAGTTTAGTTGCCAATTTCCCGTCTGTGTCTGTAGTAAGTAGAATGTCTAAGAATGAAGAGTGTGTGCTTGATTCTGTTGTATCTTTAATTTCTAGCTCGCTGGGATATATCGCATTGACATTTGTATGAAAATTGTCGTTATTAATTGACAAAACATTGACGATTTATCTAAATGTCAAATTAAAGAAATGTTCCTGACTTTATCATGCCTTAGTTGTTTTAAAATCAATTGTATAATTTGAGAATTGAAGAAGATGTACCATGATTAGAATTATTTTTGCGAGGCACTTGTGCTGAGTAAAATGGACAAGATAAAACAATCTGGAATTTATAACATACATGTTAAAGATAAGTCATGATATAAATAGATAAAACGAAACATTACTAGACATTGGGAGTTTTGATAAATATTTGATAAGAATATCTGCAATTTAAAATACGTTTTTATTTCCTGAAGAGAAAGTGGTATCATACATGGCCAAATTATAAATCTTAATGTATAGCCAAAATCCATCTTAGAATATCCACTGTAACAAGATGACTTAGGTTTTGAATAATTTAGAATTTAAATGGTGTTATCAGTGCCAAATATTACTTTAGTATAAAATTATCAGGCTCTACCAAAATACCAGGTACTAGGTTTATGTATACCCTTGTGGAATCAAACAGTCAAATGTCAATTTTTACAGAAGTCTAACATGTTTTAACAAACGGTGATAATTGTAAAACGACTCCCTTGTATTTAAGCAATGACGGAAAAAACGTATTGAAGGTCAAATGTTGTTGTTTGTTTTTTCTTTTCGGCAAATACTGAAATAAAAAACATATATAACATTGATAGTACAGTACAGTGTGAAGGGAAATAATCAAAAGTTTAACATAGTATTGAAATCAACGCTAAAGGTATGTACAAATGCATTTGATAAAACTAATATTTTCTCACCTATTTGTATTGAAGCAAATGATATCCAGCAATGCCTCAATCTTTTTACAAAACCTGATACAGACCTCTAGGCAACACTTTTCCAGAACGAATAAGTTCCTGGAACAATAAAAGATATAAAAATATTACTATAATGACAACCGTGTCAAAAATTGAGTAAATTGTTTTATCATTAGCTTAGAAAACACAGATTTATGAAAATGGGAAAATGAGACTTCTATAAATATTTGATAAAATAGTTGAGTATACACGCTAATTGATTTTACAAAATATATTTTTTTAAAATACAGTAAACACTTTGGATGGCATTGAATTTATTGGAATCTATTTTTAAAGGTCACAAATTGTTGAGTGTAAGTCAAATTTTCATTGAAGAATAAACTCATTTTAGTGATGATTTGTTTTCGTACAAACAAAACACAAAAGTCATAATTCGGCAATTTTATACAGGTTATAGAAAATCTTATATTCTATACCTCTATTGAATTCGACAATTTTATACAGGTTATAGAAAATCTTATATTCTATACCTCTATTGAATTCGACAATTTTATACAGGTTATAGAAAATCTTATATTCTATACCTCTATTGAATTCGACAATTTTTCTGTATGTTTTTTATATAGGTTATAGAATTCACAAAACGCCCTATACTTAATACTTGATACCTTTTTGAATTCGATATTTTTGCTACATGTATTTCATAGAAGTTGTAGGTTTAAATCTCACAAAACGTCTTAAATTTTAAACCTTATTAATACCTCCTGGGTCTTTAGTCTTTACGAATGATGAAGTAAAATGAAGAAGTACAATGTAAAATGTAAATGTAAAATGTTTATAGAAAACATAACAAATTACACAAAATTCCTTTAAAGAAGAAATGAAGGATCAATATTTACTTTGCCAAATCTTCTTTAGATTGCCCTGTTGTTTCCTTCCCCGTGTAAACGTCACTAATTCTGGTTGATATGATGTATTGTAATAGTTCACTCGCTGCCATACACACCTCTATTAGTAAGTCTGTGGCACTTGAGTAATCCACTTGCCTTTCTGGCCTGCCACTGAGAAAAGGAATGGGTAGATTAAGGTCACACACAATGATTTGATATGAATCAGTCAGTAAGATGGTGTTAATAGCGATGTTTCCTTGGAATTTTGGTATCTATGTAATACTGCCTAAAATTGTTCAGTTATACGTCATAAGCCATAATGTGACGTGTCAACACTTTTAACCGCTTCCGGTGGTCTAGTGGCAGAAAGTTCGACACACAAGCGTAAGGTCTCGGGTTCGATTCCAAAGATTTTAAAAATGGTAGTTATTGTTCCTACGCCAAGCGCTCGGCACGTGTCACGACTTTGAGTTTTGAGCTCATCCGATGAAGTCTTATTAGCATAAAAAGTGGAACCTCACTATTTAGACCACCTAACTGACTCATAGTGGTCTGATTAGAACAGTGGAACCTCACGATTAAGATCACTTAACTGTCTGACTCAAGTTCGGTGTTACAGTTGAATCTCGTTGTTAAGACCACCTTACTGACTAAAAGTGGTTAATAATATGTTTGAGTGAAACGGTGCTATCAAAAACATAAGTCCACATAACTGTCTGACTCAAAGCGATTAGTAAGTTGGTCTCTTAGCTCTGTACTTATTATATATTTGTCAGAAAACTGAAAACCTTTGGTCTGAATGCGAGGTGGTTTCCTAAGCGAGATGGTATTTAGGCTAGGTCCCACAGTATTTGGTTGTGCCGACATCACACACAATCCATACTACTGTTTTAGTGGATTATTAACATTTTTATAAAATATTTATTTTAAATGTTCTGTAAAAATTTAAGAATTGTTTTTTTATTTTTTTAAAAATATATAATTTATATACAATGGCTCGTGGAAAAAATCTGTGCAGCACGAAGCGTGTGCAGGAGACGGGTTTTTGTCTAAAACGAAAGGCAAGAGATTATTACTTCTGATACAAGGCTGTTGTCGAAGGACATGGCTCTATATCGAATTTATAGGTCTCGGTATTCGAACCTGGAAGTTAGACTCGACAAACGATGCTTACTAAGTCAACAGAATCCGTAAGTGCTGTAAGTTCATGTATCATGATATTATTAAGCGTAAGAAGTAAGTTAAAGGGGCATTAAGTTTATTTTTCAAATTGTCCTGGACATTCTATTGATTTATACTTTGGTGTCTGAGATTTTTCAAATTCGTTTTTCTAATTGTTTTACTGCTTAGATTGATAAACAATAACAGAAGATATATACACAGGCATGAACATTATTAACTTCTTATATATTTTGAGAAAATTGCTTGAGAAACCCATTTTGGCACTTTACCATTGCAGTAGATTAACACAACCTTGCTATTTGTATATAAATACCACACTGGCCTTAACCTTATTTTCACAAAATGTATTAGGAATATACGATTTGTATGCCTTTGTATAGCTCTTACTTGTTACTGTATCACGTACAGAAGTAAAAGTAGGAAAAAATCAAAATGATATATTTTTAAACAACTGATTCCCTTTAAGTTCCCATTGTCATATTCATATTCAATAATATTTTGAAATTCCTGTTTTTTTTTAAATGAAATACAACTTACCTTAATGTAATGTGCCGGACGCTGTCGATATTTAAGTCGGTCACTGCTTCACATATACTCACAAACATTGGTGTGATATGTGTAATCAATCTAAAAAAATAGAAAATGAAAAATTATTTATATTATGGCTCTAAATTTAATTGATGTTCGAATAAACATTTATCTTTATTGATAATTGGAAGACTGCATGTTTGTATTTATTTTTATATTTTTCTTCAACTACATATTGTTTGTTTTTCATGTGTTGGGCTACACAGCAAGGAAACTTTGATTACATCATGTGTTGGGCTACAGAGCAGGGAAACTTTAATTACATCATGTGTTTGGCTACACAGCAAAGAAACTTTAATTACATCATTTTGGCTACACAGCAAGGAAACTTTAATTACATCATGTATTTGGCTACACAGCAAGGAAAATTTAATCACATGTCAATGAACAAAACCCTTACTATGGGGAATAAAAACTCAGCATAACATAAACTTTCAACGTTGTCACAGCCCAATAAAAACAGGATACATACCTGTTTTATTACAACACTCGCGACATTATAATTAGTAAGTGAAATGAAGTTGATACATGAATATTAGTAGTATTATGCAAATCATAGAGTTGACGGTTGAAAATGTAAAGGGGAGAAATCTGATGAACCATTTTCTTTTGGTGAGGAATACTACAAGTTGTAAACGAGTGAAATGTCTTAGTAGAAATGCAAGGGCAACCTATACTTTTGATTGCATATTTTGTTCAACTCTGACATAATTATTTTTCAGCACCCAGATTTAATACACATTGGAGAGACATTGACCTAAAGATTTGTAAATAGCATTGAGGCCTATGAGAAAATATTTGATGGTTTCTGTCCAGCAGTTTATCGAAATTCATCTTATATAAAGTTTTTGTCTGGTCATGAGAAATATCATTCCTCAATATCTTCTAGATAGGATATGATTTGATATAACGAGCTTTAGACAACTTCAATAGATTCGGGATAACTGTTATGCAGTTCTCTGTCATACTATTATAAATCTAAAAAAGATTAATATATTCATTTCCTTGCGCAAATGGCAAAGTACAAGTTACTACAATCTAAACCAAAGTACAGTGTGTTATCTGTAAGAAATATCAATCCCCAATATTTTCTAGATAGTGTGAGATGTGATATACCGATATCGAGCCTTAGACCACCGTGGTAGATTGGAAATAAGTGTTCTACAGTTCCCTGCCGAGCTATTGTCAACTTACAGAAGACATATTCATCCATGAGCAAATGGAGAGGTACACGTTTTCTACAATACACAATGTGTATATCTGTAAGGATATAGAAGCCAACGGCTTAGGTAAGTTTTGTTGTTTTGGTTTTTTTTAGGGGGTGTATTTTCATTGTTTTCAGAAATTTGAACATATATAGATTTAAAATAATAATACAATATGAGAAAGAGTGCAAGCCAGACCAACTCTTTTTGTTTCTGGCACAAACAATCTAAAAAGTTATATACATTGTGTCAAACATGTTTTCTTGCATTTCATTGGTTATGCCGTAAGTATCCTTTCCTCAGTTGCTGACTCATTTTCATTTATTTAACTATAACATTCAAGTATGATGAACATTGAACAAACACTGGTGTCTAGAAAACCATATATGACACCAGGTGTCATACCGCTTTGTTACGTCATTTGTTTTGTATCTTATTGACTAATGACATGGTTTACCTGATATTCACATCCTGGTTGATTTTAATGTGTTCCGACATGAAGCTTCTCAAATGTACAAGACATATTTGTATATTTTCTAGATCATCGATAAAATCTTCGAATTTTTCTTGATCTTTCCTTCAATTAATAAAAGTAAATAAGACAAAAATGTGTTATTGTTAAATCCTTCAGACAATGAAAATATGTATTGGATTAACAAGAACCGCTAGAAAACACTAGGATCATCATAGAATTATGAAATATGAAATGAACCGTTATCAATAGGACTAATTTATGTACCACGTGATACTCGATACCGTTTGTGCGGGACTATTGTTTCTATTAGTGGTGGAATGACGCTAGCAGACGATAACCCTCGGTAACGTCATTTTAGTGGGGAAATTACGTAGAGTTACGTTCCATCACCATTGGAGATACTAATACCGCGAAAAGGTTTTCAGTTATCACATGGTACATGAATTAGTCTCGTTTGTATAAAATTAAACATAAAGCGTTACAGGTTAAAAACAAAACAAAATAAATGCTCACTAAAATCATTTATATCAAAAGATACTTATCTGTTGAGATAGAATTTGAATTAGATGAATTGTTCCGAAACAAAATAGGGTATGAGTCAAAGCCTAAACTAAGTCGAAATTATTGTCTAAACCGGCTAAGAGCAATTAATGTATAGAGAAGACCATCTTAGTTTCTGAGAAATTCAGAACTTAAAAATCGGCACTATCAAAACGAAGAATCAATTGAGTAAGAAGTAGTCTATAGTACCTCAATACCAGTTGTTGTTAAGTATAAAGTAGTCTATAGTACCCCAATACCAGTTGTTGTTAAGTATAAAGTAGTCTATAGTACCCCAATACCAGTTGTTGTTAAGTATAAAGTAGTCTATAGTACCCCAATACCAGTTGTTGTTAAGTATAAAGTAGTCTATAGTACCCCAATACCAGTTGTTGTTAAGTATAAAGTAGTCTATAGTACCTCAATACCAGTTGTTAAGTATAAAGTAGTCTATAGTACCCCAATACCAGTTGTTGTTAAGTATAAAGTAGTCTGGTAGTACCTCAATACCAGTTGTTGTTAAGTATAAAGTAGTCTATAGTACCCCAATACCAGTTGTTGTTAAGTATAAAGTAGTCTATAGTACCCCAATACCAATTATTGTTAAGTATAAAGTAGACTATACTACCCCAATACCAGTTGTTGTTAAGTATAAAGTAGTCTATACTACCCCAATACCAGTTGTTGTTAAGTATAAAGTAGTCTATAGTACCCCAATACCAGTTGTTGTTAAGTATAAAGTAGTCTATAGTACCCCAATACCAGTTGTTGTTAAGTATAAAGTAGTCTATAGTACCCCAATACCAGTTGTTGTTAAGTATAAAGTAGTCTGGTAGTACCTCAATACCAGTTGTTGTTAAGTATAAAGTAGTCTATAGTACCCCAATACCAGTTGTTGTTAAGTATAAAGTAGTCTATAGTACCCCAATACCAATTATTGTTAAGTATAAACTAGACTATACTACCCCAATACCAGTTGTTGTTAAGTATAAAGTAGTCTATAGTACCCAAATACCAGTTGTTGTTAAGTATAAAGTAGTCTATAGTACCCAAATACCAGTTGTTGTTAAGTATAAAGTAGTCTATAGTACCCAAATACCAGTTGTTGTTAAGTATAAAGTAGTCTATAGTACCCCAATACCAGTTGTTGTTAAGTATAAAGTAGTCTATAGTACCCCAATACCAGTTGTTGTTAAGTATAAAGTAGTCTATAGTACCCCAATACCAGTTGTTGTTAAGTATAAAGTAGTCTATAGTACCCCAATACCAGTTGTTGTTAAGTATAAAGTAGTCTATAGTACCCCAATACCAGTTGTTGAGTATAAAGTAGTCTATAGTACCACAATACCAGTTGTTGTTAAGTATA
>BROG01000011.1:1745000-1820000 GCA_030159075.1 Atrina japonica | reverse complement strand
AAATAAAATAAATTAAGCCCATCTAAATTTAAAAACTGAACTAATACGATTTTGACACGGTATACATTGCGTGTAAACTGTTCAGAGATGTACTTTTATATTCATTGGTACTTCTTCATTTTACTCCTGAGAGAATTGCATATTAGCTTGTACGGACTCCATGCATTACTGAATCTCTATTACTTTTGTGACGACAAGTACCTTGTCATCCCTGTTATTATTTGATTTAGACTCGTTGGTTTTGTAAATATGTGCCAATTGTCCTTGGTAGACTTGTACTACATTACAGTTTGAAAATACACACGTGTTGAGGTTTTTGTTTATTCTACACTATGAGTAAAAACCAACAGATACAGTTACAACACGTTCTCTTACATTTTCTATCAATTGCATTGTTTACATTTGAAATGAGAAAATTTTGAGACATAATTATAGAATATGGAAGTTGCAAATACATTTAGCAGTAAGTATATCGTTGGAATAACAGAGACTTTTCTTTAAACCAAAAGCAATGCAAGTAAATCTTATTTTTATAATTTAGTTTTGATTTTAGTCGAGTGCACATGCTTGTTTTATTTAAAGATATATCAAACTAGTATTTATTTGTTTATTTCTTTAATTGTAAATTCTAATGATATCAAATTGTTAACTGAACAAGATACATACGTTTTGACCGCATCTTCGAATGGCATTGAACCATATTTGACCAACACTTCGTTTAATAAGTTTTCGTCTAGTTGTGCTTCCATCTTGGAGTCGAATAAAAAAGTAATAACTTTCAAGGAGTAAAGTTATACGAACATGCATTGCTGACACACAAATCAATAGATATCTGTGTTGCTAACCAAGTTACTTATATTTGTCACTTTTATTGAACTCATTCAATATCTCTGTCTTTCAAATACCCATACATGATCTAAGATAGCACCTTTGATATACTTAACAAACAGTATAACTTCCTGGTACAAATATTGCATTTTGACCATCGTAAAATTAATCAAGACCTACGTAGCTGCCAAACATCGAGTCTAATCCACTGTCTTTTTATATTAATTCCATAGAAAGTATTTTACAGGTGCAAAAGATAAAAGTGTGTGCTTTACCCCCCAAATTTGCTTAAAGTGGTATTAGCTGTGTTTTCTAAACACATTATTTCAATTTTTCTACTTTTACTACCTGTACGTGATGGACAATAACAAACAGAACTACATACAGGCATAAAAAAAATCTACTATTCCTATATATGTGGTGAAAATAAGGTCATGTGTAGTGTGGTCTTCATATACAAACAGTATGGCTGAGTTAATCAATTACAATTGAAAAATTTTCAAATATGGTTTCAAAGAAAATTTTACAAAATATATAGGAATTTAATAAACTGTATGCTTGTGTATATCTATTTTTGTTATTGTATATCGATCTAAGTAGTAAAAAGGAATTCGGTCATAGAAATTTGTGTGATATAAAAGTAATAAGACGTCGTACCAAAATAATGATATTCATTTCCTTATAAGTTCTAAAATTTGCGTTTTTAGTTTGTCGTAGCTTTTTCTTTGTATATTGTAAACAGAATTTCATGCACATGGTATACTTTATAACAAGGGCTCATGGTTTTTTGTTTGTTTGTTTACTGTTGTTTAACGTCCCACTCAAGAATATTTCACTCATATGGAGATGTCACTAAATGCCGGTGAAGGGCTTCAAATTTTGGCCTATGTTCGGCACTTACGGCCATTGAGCAGTGACGGTTCTTAAACGTGCCGACACGAACATTGACACGGGACCTCGGTTTTTACTGACTCCCGGTTTTTACTGACTCATCCGACAGACAGGAAACAACCTGCCGCCGACTGTACTCTAACTCACGACCTCACGATGATCAAGAGTCGAGTGCGCTACCGACTGGCTCCTGGTAGGTGTGACAAAACAAGAGACTAAACACAATGACTTCTTTATAGTTTGTACCAACCAGAAGTTTGAATTATTCATTTGTCTTTTAAAAACATTTCATATCTGGACATAAAACAATATCGATAAATGCAATTCGACAAAAATAATGTACACTTGTCGAAACAGCTATTTAAACTTTGGCATATCATGAATTCACAAATTTGATTCACGAGTTGTCTTTCTTTGCTGTTTTCTTGCAATTACTCTGGTTCACTTAATGAGCTGCCTGATTTGTTCTTCATTTAGACTGTTGACTCATGACACCTGACCCCACCTCTGGATTTCCGTGTTTGTCCAATATCCCCCAGGTTTGTATATATGTATTACATGTATCTATGATTTTTATATTTATTAATTACATAGGTGTATCTGGTTTGTTAGCAGCTTCCAACATAACTTAGGAGACCTCTGTGGCCGAGTGGTTAGAGCATCTCGATTTAGATCATGAAGTCTCTCACATCTGGCCACCTCAGGTTCGAGTCCTTTTGGAAAATAAACTGCTTTCTGTAAGAAACTTTGCCAGTTTAGTTGCGGAAGGCCGGCGGCCTATTCCCGGGTACATTGTAACATTGCTGAGTGTGGCGTAAGACACTATTTAAAAAATTCCAAACTAATCAATTCATATAATGCTGCATTTTTACAATTTTATATAATTTTTCTTCTTTATATTTGCTATTGTATTTTCTCTCTCAAAAATGAAATGATTTAATAAAGTCGTATGCCTTCCGTCACATTCAATTGTGTTTACAAGTCGAGAGAAAAAAAATCCGTTTACAGCGTGCCCGACAAAAGGCAACCACCTTCCACAAATACACTTGCAATTTTTCTAACAAAATCAGTGTATATTCCGGTGGGCCTTGAACTCGTACTGACTGGAGTTAAGAGATTACACAGATAAACCCGTATAGGAATGTCATTTTTAAAGAACTTTTATAAATGATATTTTCGGATTATTGAACATTTCACGGCAGTCAAATTGACAGAATTTTATAAAACTCTCAGCCAAAGCATCACATGATTAGAAATAAAAATAAAAGGTAAATTCAGAGTAGTATGGCTTTTTCCCCAAATACCTTGTACTCAATTTGTGACCCCGTTTGTTAGTTTTATAAATTCCAAATATAAAAGACGTCACGCTTGTTTGTTTCCCGGTAGGTTTGCTCCACCGTCACAGAAGCATGAGTTTACAGATATAAAATAAAATTGGCGTAGATCGTTGTCTCATCGATCCAGTATAAAGGGAAAAGTTATTCTCACCGTAAAGATCCTACGGTTCCAAAAAGGGCTGGAGAAGATTGGGATCGGGACAATTGGGCAATTAAATATTGCTGGTACGAATGTGTGAATCAGTGTCGGGGAAGTAAACGAACCGTGGGATTCCCGCCGTCGATTGGGGGAAAGAGAACGTTGTGGCTTGAATATCGTTAATGGTTTTGACGATAGTCGCCCCCTGGATCCCCGAAGTGAATTGGATACAGGGATAGTGCATGAGCTACAGATTAGCTGGGCCCCTTTGAATAATTTATATGACACCATATATATAATGATTTCACTCGAAACGAACTTATAGTCGGTCGGTTGTTCGGTCCGTAAGATCAGTTTGGAGTGTTTGCGTTGCGACAGGTGAGACGTTTCCTTTCCTCTTTCGGGCACGACGTACCGTCGTTTTCGTCCAGACATTCGTTGTAACTGAATTTGTCTTTGGTGAAGAAGAGCACCACCCACTTGATACTGGGTCTAAAGTCTTTTGGATGCGCTGTTGTATCGCGTTGCGACAGGATCCAGACGGATTGATCGGCGTGTCGTCCCGAAAACGGCCAGCATGGACAGAGGCGCATCGGCTTTCTTCTTGATCTGGTGTCGTGCCGAGCAGTTCGTCGATGACTACAGCGTGGCGATGCCCTTGTACAGGTCGTAAAAAGTGTCCGCAACGTGTCTTGCAAGCAATTTCTTCGCCCGTCTTGGAGAGACGGGATTTGACGATGACGACGCGTTTGTCTTTGGGGAGTTTGACGTCTTCTTCCTCTCCATTTTCTCGATTTGTACGCTCGGTTTGAAGTCGATGAAGGCACAGGATGACGATGTGATCGAAGACGTCTCTGTATTCGTCTTCCAGCAGATCGAGAACGAAATTCCGTCCTTCCAAACCTGTGGCCCCCAAATCATGGCGGCGTGTGCTTTTTCGCATGAACATTTCTTTCTTATGGGATTTAATTTTTCTTAAGAGACGACGACGCTCCTTGAAACGAACCGTCCAACATGTTGATCTGTCCGTCCTTGACGACGAAGATGTAAACGTCCAATGGGATTGGTATCCGGTTTCTGGCGTTCTCTCGATGAGGACAGAAACGCCTTCGCTTGCTGATGTTTTGTAACTTGCGACCCTGTGCCGTGGGAGATGGTTTTCGGGCGTCGTTCGCAGATCCAGCCAGAGACCGAAATGGTCTTTGAGATATTTTTCCCAAGTCATATCGCTCAGCTCGGGTTCCTTTTTTTTTTTTTCCTTGGCGACCGTTTCCGTGACGATTTTCCGCGATTCAGGGGGAAAAACTTTTTCAATCTTGTCGAAGTGGTCTTGAGGTGTCATTAGTCCTGTGAAACAGTTGGTTTGGCGATACCCTCGAGGTTGGTTATTTCACTTTGGTGATTCGCGGATTATAAAACTTTTCGGGATCCAAATTGACGGAAGGGTCCTTTGAAGAGGGGATAAGAAATGCCCGCGAGAGAGCGTGCTGAAGTGTTGATCTGATAAATTGAGGACGCTATCCCGATTTACTCATCATCGTCTTGCGGATAGAGCAATGATCTCGTTGAAGTAATAGACGTGCTGACCCGCCGTAACTCCGTCTGAGCTGCAGCGAATGCTCGGCGGTGATTTGACTCGAACCTCCAACGCGATGTTGGACACATTGTAACTCTAATCGCTTTACCGTCATCGTCGGGGTCCGTGAGAGACACGTGTATGGCATCGTTGAACTTCAGCATGTTTTCCAAATCGATCTTGTAAACCCCTCTTGATAAAAGGGTTCCGCTCGTCTCCAAGATTCGAAGTCCAGGGGAATGCAAAAGCAGGTTCTTGAAACACCGCACCGATCTCGTAAGTATTTCGTTACTATCGAGAGGCATTGCATAGTTGCTGGGTTTTGCCTAGTTTGTTGAGATCGTCGCTCTGTATTCCCTGATAGACCATGTTTACGTCGTTCCGGTCTTCCAAAGATCGTTGTAGACGAAGAATTTATCGGCATCGTTGATGCTCTGAACGGTCTTCCCCGAGATCTTCACCTCGATCGTCTTGACGATGTTACGCCCCAGATTATTATAAACACTCGTTTTGGAGAGGTCGCCGCCGTCCACGGGCGACTTCCATGTCAAATGCACAGTTTCGCGATGTGCGAGGGACGATGACGTCGTTATCGCTCAGATTGGGAAAGCGAACCGTCAACGTTATGGTTTTCTGTGATGCTCGAAGGATTGTGGTTATGGAGACCTTTTGGCGCGTATACCCATTCACACGGGTAACTTAGGGTTTCTCTTGTGCGCAATTTCCTATTGAGGATCGTGAATATGTCCGTAATTTATCATCTTTTTTTCTATTAAGTAATAAAAAAATTAAAGCGTTTTAAAAAAAAATTGTATGGCGGACCCGGTTACAGTTCGATAATCCGACTTCGGCGACGATTATGTTGTTGATGATAATAACGATGGGTGATCAAGGTACCGTCGAACAACCACCCGCGGATGAAAATAACACCCTTGCAGTGAGGATGTTTAATATTACCAGAAGTTTCCATCACACCTCAAGAGATCAACTCGAGCGTTTTGGAACACCCAACGTCTCGTGGATGAATGGAAAAAAGCAACGGGTGGTACCGAGTACGAAAAAAACTTTAAAAATTTATATCCAAGGGGTAAGTATTCGCTCTATGCCGTGTGGGAGGGTAAGGGAGATTTTATTTAAACGATAAACGTAATCTAAGAATTTGTCAAAAGCAAGACGTTAAAAGATAGAGGAGGTAATCAACAATTTGTTAGAACCCTGGGTTTAGAATATGAACTTCCCGAAATAAAAAAAGGCAAGGAATGTAATACGCGATGTTAATGAGGTTGTAGAAAATATAGAATTGGATGTTTTTGACCAAACGAGTGTTAAACGAGTAGACGATGGGATTGAGAGATTATCTGAAAGTATAGAAGACTTAAAACCACGAATTGTTGCCCACGAGAGAACTGTTGGGTTTAGATAAGAGTCTGCGAACCATTCGCGGTTCTCTGCGCCGTCCAAGAAGCCAAGAGAGTGAGACGGAACGCATGTTGTCGCAGTGGCAGGAAGATATGGAAAGAAGTCCCGACGATCGGGAACGCATCGAGAGGGAGATCGCCAAGATGCAGGTGAATTGGACGCCGTGAACGAGCAGTGTCGACATCCTCAAGGGAAGGCTAAAGTACTCGCAAACTGACCGCCATCAAAGAATCGATCGCGAGGTTACTGGACGATAATCTTCCGTTGCGAGAACGGATATCGCCGACAACCGTTCAGGGAACAGGGTATCACCTATCTTAAAGCGTCCTTGACGGCGATTGGCATGACGATAGGTTTCTTGTCGAATTGCTCCTTCCCCCCCGGGACGAGCACGCCACCAAACCACAACCATCCACCCGTCCAAACCTCCCCACAAGGAGGGAGGAGTGAAAGAATGGATCAAGAAACAGCTGGACGCGATCGGTAAATTGCTTGCGAGACTGGCCTCTAAAGTCTCGGCGAGGCGTTACCCGGCATCTTGGGTGCCATCGTGTCCTGGATCTTGTCCGACGCTCGGCAAGACGGCGGACGTGGTTGGGAGAACATCTGTGGGTCTTGGCATCTGATCGTCGTCGGCTGTTGTTAACTAAACTCGACGAAGACCAGAAAAGAAAGTAACGATAGAGCCCAAACGACGGCCGTCTTCTGATCCTTCGTGATCGTCTGACGGCGGCTTGTCCTGTAGCGCTGACGGCGGTGGTGCTTCGACCCTCTACGGGAGGTGGGTGATGTGATCTCTACGGGAGGTGGTTTAACCCTCAGCGAACGTTTTCGCGTTGAAGGTCGACGTTCGTTCCGGGTGTCGTGGTGTCGGGAGCTGGAGATCAAGATCTTCGTTATTGTAATTGGCGATGCTTCTTGCCGATGTTCAGACTCCATGTTGCTGGCGCAGCATGTAGAGTCCCGGATGACACGTAGTCGAGCTAGTCTTGGGAATTGGCGTACTTCATACAGTCTTCGTAGCGCGAGATGTCGCGGGTAGGTCGAGCGGTCGTGTTGATGGCGTCCTCGATTCGTTGACCAGGAACTGCTTCTGGGCGTCCAGCGACGTGGGCACCGGCGTCCACGATCCGAGGCCCCTCGTCTCCCCCTGCGAGCCCAGGATCGCCCAGGCGAAGACCCGGATGGACGCGTCC
Organism: Atrina japonica; assembly: GCA_030159075.1. Taxonomy (NCBI): domain Eukaryota; kingdom Metazoa; phylum Mollusca; class Bivalvia; order Pterioida; family Pinnidae; genus Atrina; species Atrina japonica. The sequence continues at coordinate 1,812,614 of BROG01000011.1, read as the reverse complement.
AGTCTGGCCAGAGCGTGAAGCCCTCCGGTCTGGTTCGCGATGAAGGTGGACCACATTCGTGTTTATATTTCCCGAAGATGGTCCCCCTTGATCTTCCAGTCCGCTGTCGACTGGCACCCCCGAATTCGCGACAGATCCTGCTGGTACGCCGACGCGTCGACGTTGTTCGTGAAGTGTCTCGAAGTCGGCGTCGCTGGGGTAAGGGGGCGGCGATCTCCTGCAGGATCCCTTCTGATCTGATAATAGATGTGGAACCGGACAAACGACTTGGACAGGTGGTCGTTTACCATGTCCAGCGTCACGCCGCATCCGTCGTGGCGCACCACACCCACGCGAAATTCAGCTGGTTCTGCCAGAAATCCCTCGATGGATGCCGGTACTCCTACCCGCTTCAGCATGGTGTAGTACTTCGACTTGCCCGTTCCTCGAAGACCCGGACGTCCGGGTTGTCGTACTTGACGAAGATGTTCTCGAACGACGCGCGAAACTTTTTTTGGTCACGTTGACGTAGAGACGTCGGTAACGACGACAAGATCTAGATTCTCTCTATACTCGTAGAACGTTCATTCTCTTTTTTAAGTTTAAGATTTATTAATATTAAAAACAACATGTTCTAGTCTCGTGACGGATATCGAAAAACCCGTCAAAACTCTCTCGTTACATCGACAACGCGAACGGGCGGTGGTGCCGTGAGCGCCAAGGTCCGTCCGTCTTTACAACGGTTGTACAAACGTCAAGAAAGACGGTGGAATATACGCTACGCCAAAAGGGTGACAGACCCAAAGTCCAAAACGTAGCACAGCCGCCGGTCGTACACCTTCACCGACCTACCGAAAAATTCTCGCGAAATACTTCGACAAGGTGTTCCTGGACAAGACCACCATGAGGTTGAGATCGACGGTCGGGACAGCACGGTGGTGGTGCTTCCGCCGAACCTCGGCAAGATTCTAGCAAATCGACGAGAACGCGTTATCTCCACGGCACCATCGTCCCGAGCAACAGCATCAACCTGCAGCCGGTGGAACACACGGTCAACGTCCATCCTCGACGACTGTTGGATGGAGGGCGGTGGAGAGACGGCAAGGGCGACGGACATCCTCGCGTCACCTACCCTGTCCCCAACCAACGTGAAATTTTCCGAGTTGTACGAAAAAGATATAGTCAATCCGGTATTCCCTCTATTTGATGACGGGATCGCATCTCGGAAGTGACGATACGTCTCAAGGACGAGAAAGGCAAACCCAATCGACAATCACGGTCAATCCGTTCACGTTCTATTGAATTTAAGAAATTCTAATAAAACAAAAGGAAAAAATGTCCTAGATCGGATTCTATGGGAAGAACGTGGAAAGGGAAGAACTGGCGGAGGACCTCTTGGCAAACATCAAAGAGGAGGTCGATCAATTGAACAAAAATCGTCGCATCAAGAACACCTTCCAATTCGAGGTGAATAAAAACGGTAGACTCCGACCTGATAACTGGGCATAGACGGATGTTGTTCGACGGTCACGTCATCCGCCTGGGTCTCTTGGGGCGAAACTGACGTGACGCTGGTGCCTGAACGACGTGGAATACAGGACCTTCAAGACCAAGGCCGGTGAGATCTGTCCCGCTGAATCCGCCGTTGCGAGTGACGGCGGAGCGACGTCCTCAAACTTCCTGATTCGTGAACAAAGGACTCGAATCGGGCCCGTCAACGGCGTCGTCGTTCGTCGACGAGTATAAAAAAACTTTTGTAATTTAAAACAAAAGATGAGTAGTAACAACAACAAAGAGGGTATTGTATCCGACGTTAGAACCCGATCCGCAAGAGTAATCGTCTCCGACGGATCGGCGAGATCGAGCAGAGTACGTTCAGACGAGAGATCGAGACGCGAAAGAGCAGTGCACAAGAAGTACAAACGGTTAATCAACACCGCGGACGGGGTAGACGGTGCATTGATCACGGGGATGTAGTGTGCGTGAGGGTTGGGATTCGCCCCTCCCATCGTGGGATACCCTTACAGATCGTGGCCGTCCACCGTGGGCTCCGTGGGACTGGTCTTGAAGGCATCCGGCGTGTGTTGCTGAAGAAATCGGAAGAAACATCCTCAAATCGTCCAAACTGGCCGAGCTTAGTAAACTGAATTCCATCGAGGATCAGGTGAGTCTCGCACTTGGAAGACCGGGAAGAATCTCGGCGGAGGAATTCGCCACCGTGTCTCACAACTGACCTAGTATCGCGAGATGAAGGACAAGCTATACGCCAAATACAAAGCCGACGACGGAGTTAAAAAAGTCTCTCCCGAACCTAAGACAAACGATCCTAGCGCGAACAGCTGCGTGCCCTTCTGGGCGAGAAAGAATCGTCTTCTTCTCGTTAAATGTAAGCATTATTAAAACGATGAAAACACTGCTGCTCCCATCGTTAACCGTAGATTTTATTGTAAGACAGGTCTTAAAAAAATCCCGGTTAAACTTCTTCCTTGGGATTGGGACGTCTTCTTCTCCTCTTGCACCGCGGCCTGCGTCTTGTGCCACTCGTTCTGCGCGTTCTTTTCCGCCGCACAGCATAACACGTTACCGTATTTAGTGCTATCGGCCATCCATCTTCGGCAAGAGGTGCAATACTTCATCGTGTCGAAAGCCTCTCTCTTTCAAAGTAGTTGTGGGAATGCTACAAAACAACGAAATTCACGACGACCGGCATGCTTACACGGATAGTCCTGCGCATGCGAGGGCATTTGACACGCAGTTTGACGTCGTCGGCCAAGACACCAACCAGACTTGGTTACCCAACTGCAAATGCACGTTATCTCCCCAGACATAATGTTTTAGGCCGCGTTCGGTAAAACGTCTTGTCCAGTTAAAATAAACATTTTTTTTATATATTTATTAATCTATTGTTTAAGTGTTTTTAACAAATTTTTTTTACGTAAGAAATGAAACGTTTTACCGAGATGTTCTTGTCGTCGCGTTGCTCTCGTTCATCGTTTTATGGTGTTTACTCTTCTTATTCGCGATACTCTATCTATTACGTTTATGAACGTTTATCATCGAACGCGAACGATGGTTAGAGGACGACTTTTGCAAAAGATTTGAAAATGAGCATAAAGAAAACGGTGAAGTTATTAAAAAAAAATGCCATTCGTGACAGTCGAGAACTTTGACGTGAACAATTTAAGGCGTGGGTGCTCATCTACGTTCGATAAGAAACGGGTAAGCGTTATCAACGCGTTTTACGTCGCGCGGGTATTCAGTACCCCGACAGGCGACGTGAAACGTTAGTGATACGCACTCCCAAAACGAGTCGTCCGGCTTGTGGCAATACGAGGAACGGTTCCGATTATACTATGTGAAATTTATATGCGGAAAAGAAATTCGCCACCATGTTGGAAAAGATCGAGGCGTTCTTGAGGGAATCCATAGAAAAAAAACTCGCAAAAACACTGAAAGAAAAGGTAGAAAAATACACCCGTGGATGTCAACGATATAGTCCTCGTGAAAACGGATCAGAACGGTTAACAAAGGGATCTACTCGAAAGTTAAACAGGGGGACAGAGGACAAGCCTACTTTCTTATAGAAAGAGAACGGCCCCGACGATCCGAAAGATAAACATCCGCTCGTCGAAGTCGATCTCAACCAATACGAGAAAAAACGATGTCTGGCCAATCGTTCTTTACGCGTAGACAAACGTTACATCGCCAACAAAGAATCGAACCGTTTATCCTTACAAACTCTCTTACACCAGGTCCGTCATCGTCAAAACGATCGACGCTTCCTCCTCTACCGGATTTGGCCGACTGTCGTAGAAGACTTGGACTTGGAGTCCGACACCGGAATAAATAAATTAAAATGACAGTATTTTTGTAAAAACGTAACGTTTTTTTACAAAATATAAATAAAATGTTATAAAAAAAAGAGTATGAACGTGGACGAGTTTACTAACAACGAACGTCCTACCGCGCCGACGACGACGACGGTAGACGACTCGCTCAAGAGATAGGTTATCGACCATCGTCGGATCGGGACGAGCGCGTCACTTCCTTGGGAAAAGACGTGACGTTCACGACCTGAACAAGAATGAACGACAAGGAACCTTCGGACAATCTAAATCGTCTACTCAACGCGCGACTCGGCAATGCGCATGAGGAAATCGATCGCCAATTCCGTCATCACGCTGTACACCCCAGATCCTTAAAATATTTTTTCGATCTGCAAGAACGAACCTAAAACTGATCGAAGAACTGAGCGAAGATCCCTTCCTCGACGCGGCCATCGCGAAGCGTGCTGCAGCCTTGTTCTACACTAACCAATTCGTTCCTACCTGCCCCTCTCAGTTCTCGCCGCCACGTCCAGTCGCTATATAACGGGATTTAAAAAATCGGAGGGAATAGAAAAAGGCGATGAATCCGAAGAACTCCTAACGAAAAGAATCCGAAACGTCAAGAAGCGGGGAAGAAGGCGAGACGCAAAAGAGGTGAGTCGAAAAAGTCAGGACAGCAATGCTAATGGTCAGGATGGCAATTTGCTAATGGCAATGCTAATGGCCAGGATGGCAATGCTAATGGCCAGGATGGCAAATGCTAATTGGCCAGGATAGCCTGGAAATGGCTAGCGGTCGGCGGCGGACTTCGCGGTCGTCGGAGTGGCGGTGGTGTTGTACAGGAAAAACCAACCGCAGCCGACACCTCCCTCCTCTTCCAGAACCTAAAGAAGAAGAAGTCTCCAAATCCAATCCCCCCACGAAATGTATTAAATAAAAATCTTTTCACTATAAAAATGTATAACGTGACACTGAAGAAACGTTTCATGGTACACGTCGATGTTAATGGCGTCGGGGAATCCTCGCCACGAGTCTATTCGTTTACATGACAGCACAAGTAGTGAAGCTAAAGTCCCAACACATCCACCATGCACGACTGTACCGAAGACGAGAGAAGAAGAGGGATAAATAAATAATTCTTTTCATATAAAAAAAATGATGCGAAAAGGATTTGGTCAACACCGCGTATCACGAGGACCGTCGGAATAGAAAAAGACGACGCCGACTTTAAGGACGGACGACGAGGAACGACAACCAACCCATGGCTCTTCAGGATGAACACTTACTGCGACGAACTCTACAACACGAACAACGACACGACGGGAGGACGGTAAAATCCGTATAAATAATAATCCTTTTCATATAAAAAAATGAGTGAAAAGGATTTGTCAACACCGCATATCACCGCGGCCCGTCGTGGAACGGAATCGCCACGTTTTGTACGCGCAACTGTTCCAAGAAGTTCCTCAAGACGTCGTGCCCCCAAACTGGATCTAGATCTAAAGGATCTCGGGATGGTCTTCGTCGACTACGTTTTGGTCGAGTACACCAAAGACAATGCTGGTCAAGTAAGGGTAATCATCCCCGCCGATATCATTGAAATAAACTAAAAATTCTAATTTTAAAAAAATGGCAACGATCGCGATGATGATAGAAGGCAGCGGCAGTCAATGCTCTCGCCTTCTCGGATCACAATTTCTATTCTCGAATCACGGAAGAACAGAAGAGGCACGACGAAGCGATGGAAAAACTGACCGCGGCTAGGAGATCGGTGGAATCCCGAACGCAACGAAGCGATTAGATTTTCTCAACGAAAGACTCAGGAAAGAAGGACATTCCCTGTACACCTACAAAGAATGGATGCCGCCATGCGACTTCTACTCGCAGATGACGGAAAGAAGCGGCGATGCCGCCCCGAACCGAAGTTGAGCGATTTCTATCACCCTCGGAAAACAAAAAGACAAGGAACTCCTCTTCGTGATCGTGGGAACGGGACTCGTGTTCTACGGCGTTAAAAAATACGTCGCCTAAAGTAAAAAATGAAGAGATCCATCACAAAACACTATTGGAAGGAACGGCCCCATCGGGAAATTGGCCAAAGCGGCCAAAGTCAGCGAGAAGGAAGCGTTGGAATTCCTGAAAAAACAAGACGTGTGGCAAATCTAACCTACCGGCCACTCCAAAGAAGATCGTGAGACCTCGATTCGAAGGACGCAAAAAACGAAAACGACACCCCAAAACCAGGCCCGACCTGTTGTTTTTACCGCACGACAAGGTGGACGGGAAAACGTACAAATAACTACGCGCTGACGTTGGTCGACGTGTGTTACGCGCTACACAAAGAAGCGCGAACCGCTGACGACCAAAGACATGTCGAGAGGTGGCCGACGGCTTTCGCGAAAAGATTTACGAACGGCGTCTGACGTTTCCCCAAATTATTACAAGTAGACCCGGCCGCGAATTCATGGTGCCGTTCACCAAACTCATGACCCGACACGGAGCTAGAATAAAAAGGGGACGGGTCGACCTTCACCGCGACCAAGCCATCGTCGTCGAAAAAACGATTTAATAGAACGTGGGCGAACAGTTGTTTAAGCTATCAATACGATCGAGAGATGAAAACCAAAGACAGAAACAGAGAATGGCCGAAACGGTTGCCGGAAGTCGTCAAAACGATCAACGAAGAGACCGATCCGCCCAAAAAGGTAGGAACACGTCGATAAAGTACAACCGTCCATCATCCCTTTGCGAAAGTAAGATATCTATATTCAACCGGGCGAATTGGAAGGCGGAGGGCGCAGGAGGGCCCACCGATCCCATCTGGAAGCGTCGACAACACGACATAGACAGGCATTTCAGAATGCAAGGCATCGACCTGTATCAGCTCAAGGAACCGGCGCCTCAGAGAACGTTCGTCCGAGAAGAATTTATTGGTCTTTTAAAAAAATTTTATTATTAATAAATTTTTTTAGATACCCATTAGGTAACACGTGTCGCTACCCTTCCTTCATCACACCGTTTATCGTAAACACAAAACGTAAACTCTCTTCTCCTGATCTCGATTCACGACACGTTTGGTGGCGGATCTCTCGTGATGAGCGTTTTTTCTCGAACGGGTCCGTAACGCCGTTAATTAATCTTAACGCGTTTCTTTAACGACGTCGGTCATCGCTTCTCGTTGATGTAGAGAGAATTTTCGTAATTCAAGACTAAATCCTTTGACCTTACACACCTTTTAACCCGCGTTCGTTTCGTACGAATAAGATTTGGGGCCGTGGCGCGCACCACGACGTTGAAGAAAATCGCCAGCCTAACTCTCGTCCGTCAATCGCCCAAGTATATCGCCCGTGTCGATCGAGACCCCGTCGTCGCGATCGACGTACCACACGCTATCCGGTATCGAATCCCAACACTCTATCGTCGAGTCTGTCCAACACGTCGTATAACATGGTTCTGGCGTGAGCCGTCGTAAAACACGCTATGAAGATATTGACGTTCTTGACTGATCGACGAATTGACCTTTGAGATCGAAAGTCATCTGGACCATGTCGTCGTTGATGAACTGAATGTTGAGATTGTCTATCGTGTCGTCCAACAACAGTTTGTAAAAATGTGTCCGGTTCGCTCACGTGGTATTCGTCTGTTTCATGTTGACCCTTTGACCGAAACTTGCCCCAGAGAGAGTTGTGAGACATAATTTTAGAGATGGGCGCGCATGCCGGGATTATACTCTATTTCACCCAAAGTCGATCCCCAAACGTTCTCTGACCATGTCTTTTATAACGATTTCTTCCGACTCGTAAGTGGTGTCCGGCCGACCTTCAAAGCGGAACTTTCAAGCTTGATCTTCAAAAACTCCTTGACGTAGCCTCTAAAGAGCGTCCGCGTCCTCGGTGTGGTAGAGAAAATCCCAAACTTCGTAAATCTTCTCTATCTCGTACCCCTTATCCAAGGCCTTGAAATAGCGTCGGGGAGTACAAACCACGTGCCCGCGAACGACCGCTCGGTTGGTGCTTACGTTGTAATGTTCTGTTCGCACGGTTTCTGTGACCGTCGTTCGGCGCACTGTCGTCTTACACAGCGGGGAACAAGAGCTTTTTCGCAATTTCCTCCGCATTTCATCTTGACGGGTAGGGACGGGATGATATAATTTCCGCGGGCTGCACGACTTTAACATTTGACGAACCCCGTCCAAGTTCGATCGACGCGCATCGGGATTAACTATTTTGTGGGGCTGACAACGACAGGGTAGGTCTTATAAAACTGGAAACCGTCGGTACAGACTGACAAAGTCGACGTATCCGTCCCTTTTCTCTACGTCGAAGTCGCCCTACAACAACTTGGTCACGTTGGTCCTTACCGCACGAAAAAGGCATCTCGCGGGTCTAAACGGTCGTCACGATCTCTTTAACGGCTATGTGACTTTCGCATCGCATTCCCAAGACCTCGACGAACGCGTAACCGGCCCTTTCGTATCTTCTCGTTTTTCGGCGGAGGAGGTTCGTTTTTCTGAGCGTGTCCATCTCGAATTGGTTCTTGTTATTGACGGTGTTTCGAGCGTAAACACTTTTTACACCCGTGCCAGAAACATCTATGAAATTCGTAAACCGTCCCTCGTGTCTTCGCATAAGTACCCGCTCGACTTTACGGATGTCGTCGGCGTAGAGTCACCTCGCCGCCGTTTCAAGAAAAAGCGTCGTATGACGACGCCGTCCTCTCTCGGCACGTGATCCAACCAAGAAATGGATTTCGCGCTGTACGTATCGCGAACGACGTATATCGTTATGGGACGGCTATCATCATCTTTTCCGGGCATGTAATTACTTCTGTAAACGGTCATGCACAACGACGCTATCGTCACGTACTGTAACGGATCTTTGTTTTCCAACGCGATAAAAAGTCTTCCCTGTATTCAACATGGACCGTCGTAATATGTCGACGTTCGGACGTGCAGTACTCCCTCAGTTCTTTCTTGGAAATCAAACACGTCGTTCTTTCGCATCTCGTGCTTGACCACTTTAAAACTCTTCCTCCTGTCTGCGTTTGCTCATTTGTGTCTCGTGACACCGTAGTGTTTTTACTAGGCAATACGGTCCCACGATAACGTTGGTGACACACGGCTTGTTTTGAAATAATGCGGGAAATAACCCTTTTTGAGTTCGGTCATATACCCAAACGTCTTTCGAAATTTTCCGCCAAGCGGATTGGGACAAAATTTATGGAATCGATAAAGCGAACACCATCGACTTCCATGTACATGATTTCTATAAACGTACCGTTGTAAATACAATAGGGATTTAAATGTTATGTTTCCACGAAATACATTAACAAAACTGCGCGTCGTACAGCTTTGGCATTGTGGGCGATGAACGTACCGACTTTTTGATCCAACACAAACTTGCAGAACTCGTTCCTACGGTAGAAAATTCGTGTTGCGTTTACCGTCAAAGTCTTGGCACACGATTAGATTTGTATTTGTGAACGCCGGTGGTACTTGCGCAGGCTTCTATGTCGTAAAAATAATACTCTGTCGTTGCCGCGTTTACAACTGAATAACACTGGTTTTGTTTTTCCTTTGCACTCGGCCCGATTTTGCATTTTCCACCCTTACATTTTTTTCTGGACCATGAAACACTTGTGCTTCGTCATGTCGACGTATGCACGACAATTCGGACATTCGAATGACCGCATACGTGGGACTTCAAGTCCTTGGTCACCCGTTTCGCACTCTAAACATTTCTGAACGATTGAACAAACCACGTCCGGTCTTCGCCGTCTCGCGTGCCTTCTGTTGCGTTTTTTATGTTCCTTAAAACAGACTTCGACCGAAAAACGACTCTGTTACAAATCGTCGCACACAATCCTTTCACCCCGGCACATCGTAACCGAAGCACGATAGACACATTTTTCGACATCTGTGACGATCTTCGTCTCGTATATCCCTTCTTACAAGTGTGACAGTAATATCCCGTACCCAAAAAACTCGTTCATCTTGTAAATCACGTCGAAAGTGATTTTTATTCTTGTACAGAAAGATCGCGTCCGTCGTCACTTCCTTCGGTCGTATAGATGATCTCGTTGACAGGCGTTCGCCGTCCACCACGTTGATCTGCACGCCCGTAGGTGATCGGCAAACGTTTTCGCGTCTTCCAAGGTACAACCGTCATCCGGACGGAACGCGCCGCTTCGTACTTCGTGAAAGTTTTAACGCTTCGGCCCTTTGTAATTTACGACTGTCGTTGAAACCGTTTCGAAGCTGGGAATTCGTCCATTTGTCTTTATTTTGTGGGCTCACCGCCGTCACGATCGGCTCGTGCCAGACACGTGACGTCGTCGTTTTTAATCGTGATGATACTTCTCTTCTTCGACGAGGTCTTCCTTTCGTTACCGGTTCTTTGGATCTCCCCCTTTCCCCTCGGCATTATCGTAGACTGGACGACTAAATTTCTACTTCGTCCTAAGGACACCTCGTAATATTCTATAATACTCTTGCAGTGCTTTGAATAAATCTTCGGCTAAACTCCACGAGACGTTATATATTTAGTACTGAACGGATTCGGAATTTCGAGTGATTGATGATGAGCGAAATTTATCGCGTTTTTGCAACCCGTGCTATCAGTTTATCACCGACCTAACAGTTGTACAAATAAACGGTCTATATCGATAACCCGGTCGTCCCTCAACTGACCACTCTATACTCGTCGAACCCTGTTTTCAAACTTTAACCGCGCGTCGAGGAAATTCTGTCGTAACGATAGGTCTCTGGCCCGTGTAGACACGTTTGGGGTTTTAAATATTTTTTTCTTAAATCTCAGGAATCGGAGATCTAATAACGGTTCGATATATTGAGTAGTAATAGATCTCTCGGCGGAATCGGTAATCCAATACCGCTCGGTAATCGTTGTGCATGAGACATGTTATTTAAATAGGAGGTGTAATTACTTATGGCCTTTTTCAATTTTGACACACTATACCGTTGGAGCACCTGCCAGACACACTCGTGCGGTTAGTTTTTACCTGGCGAGCACGGGAGCGTGACGTCCCCTATAGGCACAGATAAAATTGAAAAAAACCATTCTAACGCGTACAAACAAACAACACATCACGAGTATTTATATATATTTCCACGTATATAAAATAACAAACGGGGTCACAAATGGGGACAAACGGAATTCCGGGAAATCGACACGTACAGACAGTTCTTGGAAAAAGGAGAGCTGAAGTGTAGTACATATACTACTAAGGGAAATTTAAAGATTCCAAAAAGGTCAAAATAGAAAAGATGAACACATTAAAATGATGAGATATATAGTGCCCAGGATATTTCAAAGTGTATTTTGTCTACACGAGGCACCATTGCTAGTAGTATGCAATGAACAGAGAGCTCGTGGCTTTAAGAAGTTGGGAATGCAATTTTAAATTTTCAAATAATTGGAGTATTTCATGACAATAAAATATATAAAAACGATTTTATAAAATTCTGAAAAGCATTTTGACTTATAATAAAGTTTTGCCACGTACATTAGTAAAGTCGAACGTTTATTCTCCACAAGAGATATCCATTTTATTGCTAGTAAAATTGTAATTCAGGTGATAAGCCATATAAAAGTTGTCAAGTCATAATCGGGGTAGCGTGATTTTGTAGAACTGTAGATCCCACCGACTACTAAGTGAATTACCACACATTAACAAAACTGTGATTTGGATTAATAAAAATGCATTGATGGCTGTCCTTAAAGATGTATTTTTGTCAATGTTGTAATGAAATAAATAGTATTTATTTCTCCAAACTGTCCTTCCTCTGTTTATAGTCAAATATTTGCATATAATGGCTGAAAATAGTTGAGTAGGCTATGCATCACAGAGAACGTTGACTTTCCAATTATCAATATACCAGATCTTTGAAGTATATTAAAATCCGTATTTGATTTCCGTCACCAATACAGTTCAAAAGAACCATACAGTGTGCATAGATCAGAATTTATGAATGTAGTTTGAGAAATAAGGTAAAAATTTAAACATTTGACATTATTTCAATATTATAAGAAAATTAAGTACATATTTTATTCATCTCTCTCTCTCTCTCTCTCTCTCTCTCTCTCTCTCTCTCTCTCTCTCTCTCTCTCTCTCTCTCTCTCTCTCTCTCGTATTGTATAAAACTGTTGTCCTTGATCTGTCATTTACAGATTAACTATATCTACTTGAACCTCTGGCCGTTGGCAGATTTTTCTTGTTTTTCACTTACTAACTCCTGCTTTTGTTTTGTAAGAATTTGGCGCCATTATATATTAATCCCAGAACAGACTATTCTGAGGTCGTACCAGTGTCTTATTTATTGCAATGTCCATATATCCAGTCCCTGGACTTCGCCCATTCATCCTTCAAAAACGTTGTTTGGTGACATTATCGTGTACATAAAATTTTATAGGAAATCAATCAAAATGATGAATGGTCATTTAAACATTTAAATTACGAAAAAGATATTAAATGTAAAAAATATTACAATTCTACAATTCCTGGTGTAGTGAGTCGTTCAAAAAATTCAATATAATAAAAAAAAAACACAAGAATGAAATCAGGGTGAATATTCTTGTAGATTTCCAGAATACTGCTAATGTCCTTTAACTTGTTTTTTTTAAAACAGCATTGTCTATTGGTAAGCAAGCCAAAGTTTTATCTCTATTTGTATGTCTGTTTTCATTAAGAAGATGATTTACAATGAAAGTTTAGAAGAATAAAATACAGTGAAAATCAATTTGAATCATTTATCAGAAGTAGTGTTATAGTGTTCTGTTTATTTTGGGTGAAGCAAGTTGTAACTTTTTAATTTAACTACGTGTAGTATTGACACTTTGACAAAATGACATTAATCCAATGTTTATGTGATTACTGTAGTCAAGTTTCGCGAATGCATCGGCGCGTTGATATCGGTCTCACAGTTATGATACAGTGCGTAGAGGAGGAGATTTGTTTGCTCTAATAGGTATTTTACATACAAATGTTCATTTCAAAGTGTAAGTTATCTACATATACCGATACACGGGTGTTTGTGGTCAATGATGCGGTCTCTATAGACCACCAGTAAAATTTCGGGCAGCAGTAGTAAGACATGGTAACTGAATAATTAAATAAAAAAATAATGAATTCATATTACCCATTGTTAAGTTTTCTGTTCATAAAAGATATCTTAATGATACGAAAGAACAGTGTCTCTATTTTCGCTCGATATATCACCATAATTCTAAATAACAAAGTTGGCTTTTTATAGAGAATTGACTGTAGTTTATGTAAAGAATATAAAATCACCGAAGTATCGACCTTTAGTCAACATACGTAATCAGTATACAAATATCGTAACCATTAGACAAACATAGGCATCTGTTAATCCGTAGGTGGGATCAGGGCCGGAAGTCACCAAGTTTACTCAATACTCAAGCTCAACTTTTATTTCATTATTTTGAGTGTATAATCGCTTGTAAATTTTTGGGTTTGATTAATTAAGAAACATATTAATTTTTTCATCATTCAGATATAAATTTTTGCGTCACATTTATGATTTTCATGTAAAAAATTAATACATACGTTGACTACGATACTCAAAATTTGAGTTGGTACTTAAACTATTTTTTGATATTTCTGAAGTTTTCTTCAAATTAGCAATCGTCTTCATCTTTATTTACAATTGTATGCTGTCAATATACAAACATGTCCAGTTACGGAAGAAATTTTGCATATTTTTACCTTTAAATCATGAAAAGTTAGTTGAGCTTGAGTACTGAGAAAATTTGGTGACTTCGGGCCCAAGTGTCATGGAGGAGTAAGCATCCTCCGTTGACGGTCACACCCGCACCTTTCAATGCGTCTTAGCGGTATAGCTCTTTTCCACTCACGTATATATTTCTTTGGGAGGATGCACATATTAATACAATGATTTTTTTCAATAAACAGAAACAAATTTATAGAAAATTTTTAAATGATTTTTTTTTTTGAATTTAGGCTAAAGAGCGCCTAAAACAACATTATAACTGAAAAAAAAGTATGAAAAAAAATCTGGATTCAGTCAATATTTATTTTGTTTTAGTCGCTGTACATCTTGCAAGGAATGGTTAACATACGGAGACACCATAAACTAAAGGTCTTGTTCCGCTTATATCTACTTGTGCCGTGGACTTTGCCAAAGCTGATAAGGTTCTTAAATTTGTTCCGGCTGCCGCGACACCGGACCTCAGTTTTTACAAAAACTCAGAAGACACCACAGCTGGTGAACTGTTTGAAAATCCGATGGTATAAATAAACCACGAAGCCGGCAACTGATTATTTATACTGAAGTAAAAAATTCGTATGGGCAACAAAAATTTAAACTGATCGAAAACTAAAAAACACGTAGTAGTCTTTATAGTGGTTACTTTTATGCTGTATTTGTATAATATTGACATCTTCTATTAGCCCTTTTACTTCCAGTTTTGTCGAAAGATCTTGTACTCTGATTATGTTACTTCAATAAAAAGTCGGATAAGGTCGCTTCTTGTTTGAAATATTCACATTGACAGCATTCAATGATATTTTGTATCAATCCATTTCCGCGGAATTAATTAAGTTAAGATAAATATTATTCTTGAAAAGGTGGCAGGTGTTGTCACTTTCATGTAGACTGACTTTTTCAGTCCGGCACCTAGCACTGCATGAGATCCAGAATCCAGGTAATATATACGATAAAATACTTAATCGGAAGTGATGGTGCCCGCATTTTTTCTCTAAAGTTGATTACTACTGTATATTTAGAATATTTACTCACGTTTAATTTTCGCCCCTAGATGAGAGTGCGAATTAAAAAGGAAAACAAAATGTTCAAGATAAATATGTGGAATACGGGCATACATGTCACCATGAGGCTATTATGATGAACTTTGACGGAACGGAACAGCTCCCGAAAAATACATATACCTATTTCTCAAGGTTTTACCGAATAAAAAAGGCTAAAATGACACTTATGACTTGTTGTCGTTCTTTGAAGGTCTTTCTGTCGTTTTCATTACAAAAGAATTTTCCCTGTTGTAATAATGGTCATTTAGACCATATATGCTCAGAAACACTGCAATACTCACACGAAAACAGCGTGGACGTTTTCTGCTTTATTCAACAAAAGCAACTAACAGTCGAACCAATAACGGATCTCTAGATCCGGATACTACATTCACCCTTCCCTTTTAAACAGATTGTATTCAAATTAAATTCACAGTTCATAATGAATGTTGTTATGTTTTAGCATTAAGCGAACAACTTTATTGTTCAAAGTCAGTGTCACTTTTGATTGTCTATGAGTTTACTTCCTGAAATAAAGTCATTCAAAATTCAATGAATATCAAATGCTATCATTTACTAATGATTTAGAGTGATCAGGCAAAATTGAAATATATCTGGAGTATATGTTGACTAGAACAAATTGATTATAGAAGCACCTGTAAACTATAATGTGAAATAGGCTTCCTGCCTAAAATGAAAATAAGATATGTAGTAGACATGAGGATTATTATGCCTCGGCACTATCTACTACTAAACACATTCACTGCACGTAGTCTTTCAAGTATGTGGGACATCTTCGTTCACGGACGGGATGACTAGACGGTGTGATGCTGGTCATCGCTGAATCTTTACGAATTGGAGATGAAACACTGGTTTGTTCGTTCTCGGATTTCGACGACGAAACGACTGGTTCTTCTTCTTCTTCGTTCGGTTCAGTTTTTGGCAGTTCACGCATTCCCTCTACCTTTTTAAAGAATGAGGAGTTTCTGGTGATTCGTCCGGCATCATTCTCAGCAGTAATCATGGTTCCTTTCCGATTAGTGACACGGTACGGATTCGGATTGAATGGCGTAGTCAACTTGTTTGACCTTTGTTGTTTTACAAGAACAATGTCATTCTCTTTGATATCACATTCTTGTGCGTGGTTATGTTGGTCAGCGAACTCTTTCATTATGGATTTTCGCACATCATCACGATCGACTATGTCTTTGCGTAAACTTCCGGTGATTTTTGGGGCGAACTTCCGGTAGCTTGGTCTTTATATTTCGTCCAAGCAAAGCTTCTGCAGGTGGCACTGAGGTAGTGCTGTGCTGTGTTGCTCGATAATTTCTCAAGAATTTGAAAAGTTCTTGCTTCCAGTTCAGCGACTCCACAGTAGCGGCTTTAATTGTTTTATTTAGTGTGCGCATGAACCTTTCAGCTCCTCCATTGGCTCTAGGCCATAATGGTGTAGTTTTGCGATGTCGAAAACCAAAGTGATCTGCGAAGTTTGCAAATTCCGCAGACTGAAACGGTGGTCCGTTGTCCGTTTTGAGTTCTTCAGGTATTCCAAATAGTGAAAATATCTTGTCAAATTTCGGTATGACAGCCTTTGCAGATGTAGACCTTAGAAATTCGACAACTGGGAAACGAGAGTGGTCATCGACGACAACTAGTAAGTACTCGCCAGATGGGAACGGTCCACAGAAATCGGCGGAAAGGTGAGTCCACGGATTTTCAGGTATTTTCGTCATCTTCAGCGGTTCCATGTTTGACGTAGGCGTACTCGCAAGACACGGTAAGCACTCACGACATACGGACTCGACAATCTTATTAAGTCCAGGAAACCAAAACCTTTTTCTCGCAACAGCTGTTTGGTCTTTACGAGACCTTGATGCCCTTCGTGCGCTAAGTCAATTACTCGCCTTTGAAGTGAGTATGGTACAAACGATGCGCGTGTCATATAGCAAAACGATTCCTTCTTGAGTCGACGCGACACTGAGCTGATCTTTCACACGTAAGTACGGGTAAGTGTCACTATTTTGGTCGATTGAGTTCCAGTTTCCAGAGGTAAGTCTGGCCATAACTTCCTGTAGCACTCGATCCTGTTTAGTAGCGATTGATATTTCAGATACAGTCATTGCTTTTGGAGTGGTGTGATTGATAACGAAATTAAGATATTCCTCCGCGACTTTCGAGTGTCTCATATTACTACTTCCGGTACTAAGCGGATGTCTTGACATCCAGTCCGCAGGATTTCCTTTTCCGGGACGGAACTTTACAATGAAGTCATAAGGCTGGAGGCGCAAACGCCAGCGTTCAATACGTGCGGGTGGGCGACTTTTCGGATTATTAAATATGACCTGTAGTGGTTTGTGATCAGTCAGTAGAGTAAACGAACTTCCATACAGGTACAAGTGAAAATGCTCGCACCCCCAAACGATGGCTAGAGCCTCTTTCTCCGTTTGTGAGTATCGAGACTCAACATCCGACAACGACTTACTCGCATACGAAACTACTTTGCCTTCTTGCACTAGAACGGCACCAAGTCCGACAGGACTTGCATCGACAACCAGCTCAGTTGGTTTTCGTGGGTCAAAGTACTTCATCACGTCTTCTACTAGACTGTTCTTCAAAAATTCGGAAAGCCTCATCTTCAGCTTTACCCCACTTCCACTTAACGTTCTGATGGGTAAGCATGCGCAATGGTGCTACAATAGTGGCGAAGTTCGGAATGAACCGCGACACGTAATTTGCGAGACCTAGGAAGCTTCTCAGTTCGTTCGCGTTTTGCGGTGCGTGTGCTTCCTTGATAGCCGTTACCTTCTTCGGGCCAGCCGACAGACCCTGGCTTGAGAGTAAGTAGCCATAGAACTCAACATGATCCTTGTTAAATTCGCATTTCGACTTGTTGAGGGTAATACCTCTCTCTCGTAATCTCTGTAGTGTCGACTTCAAACGATCGTCATGTTCGTCTTGAGTTTTCGCAAAAATGATGATGTCATCACTGAGATTTCGGACACCGGTAGACCTTCGAGGCTATCACGTATAATGCTCTGGAACTTTTCGGCGGCGCTGCTAATACCGAAAATGAGTCTCTTGTACCGACGTAAACCAACATGTGTTGTGAAAGTCGTAATGTTCCTAGATCCAGGCGTGAGTTCAACCTGATGATAGCCAGCATTGAGGTCAAGTTTCGAAAAGATTTTCGATCCACTCATTTCGCTAACAATGTCATCAATCGTCGGCGTAATATGCTTTCGCGTTTCACGGCTTGATTCGGAAGGCGCATGTCAACACAGATGCGTATCTCGTCGGGTTTCTTGGGCTTAGGCGCGACCACAATAGGCGATACCCAGGGTGTTGGTCCCTCTACGCGCTCGATAATGTCCAAGTCTTCCAGGCGCTTTAGCTCATCTTCAACCTTTTTGCGCATGTGGAACGGTATGCGGCGGTGTTGTTGCGCGACTGGTGCAACACTCTCGTCAACATGAATTTTCACTTGAACGTCTTTCACTTTACCGATACCTTCAAAACGATCAGCGTATTCTGACAGAATTTGCTCTGTTCGGGTCTGCGACACAACACGTATAGCAGGTATAATGTTCAAGTCAACGGCGGACGGATAGCTGAGCAATGATCCGTAGTTACCGCGAGCTACATATACGGTTGACTTGCATGAAGTGTTATTCACAGGGTACGTTATTACGGTTTCAAAGCGACCTATGACATCTATCGGTTTGAGATCATAACCACACAAATCTCCAGGAGGCGGGTCTAGATTTGGCTTCGAATGTAGCGATTTATATGCTGTACTCCCTATAATATTCACGGTGGCGCCAGTGTCAACTAGCATGTCAAGATTATCGGCACCTAACTTGACGTTCACATAGGGGTGTTTAGACGCAGGTTTACGTTCATGAACCTTAAATATATAGTCATCATCTGAGCTCGAACCACGCTCGACATTTTGCATAGCTTGCAGCTGCTGCACACGATTCTCTCCCTTTTGTTTGTGACATACTCTTGCGAAGTGATCCTTACCACCACATTTGTTACAGTTTTTACCTATGGCGGGACACTTACCAACATGCGGAAAGTCATTACCACATTTGAAACACTTCTTCACGTCATGCTTCTCCCGACTTTGATTTCCACGACCCCGACTTTTACTTCCACGACCACGACCATAATTGCCACGACCTCGACCATGACAGGAGGCATTCTGGTTTTGTCCGGACCTCTGAACACGATTGACTGATTCACCATCTTTCTCGATACGCAACGCTTGCGATTCACTCAGTTCAAAACCACGTGCTAAAGTTAATAAATCTGGTAAAGTCATATCTTCTCGTAGTGCGCGACGACGCAACGCAACCTTGACGACAAACATGATTGTATGATTTGTGATTTAATTTCAGCCTCTTTATTAGCAAAGCCACATGTCTCGGCTAATTTGTGCAAACGGGTATTGTAGGAGTCTATGCTTTCCCCCGGATTTTGCTTTGCAGTGCGAAATTTGAATATTTCGAACTCTTTATTTACTTTCGGTTCAAAGTAAGCATTCAATGCATCGCATGCCTTTTCATACGCATCACCGTCAGCAACAGTCAGTGTACTAAATATTTCATGAACCTCTGGCCCCGCGTAATGCAATAACAGGGCTTTCTTACGGGCTACATTGGTCACAGCCATAGCTACGAGCAAGTTATCAAACCTATCAAGCCATTTCTTCCATCTGGAAGCAGCGTTCCCTTCATCAGCGTGCACATCGAACGGTGGAAACTGTGGCATGGCGGCTGTCATAATGGACGACTGTGTGAACTCGGGCTAAACAATGAAAACTGTGGTAGGGTGTATGAAATGGGGGTTTGGCCGATTTCAGTGTCTTACGCAGTTTTTAAAATACCCTCGTCGCCATTGTAATGATGGTCATTTAGACCATATATGCTCAGAAACACTGCAATACTCACACGAAAACAGCGTGGACGTTTTCTGCTTTATTCAACAAAAGCAACTAACAGTCGAACCAATAACGGATCTCTAGATCCGGATACTACACCTGTATCATATTGCAGTATACCTTGCTATATGTACTGGTTTATCATTGACAAAGCAATGGGGGAGTTTACAGATGATAAAGTCACATACTTTCTCACTTATTCAAAATTGCATATTTTGACTGATTAACCATAGGAATTCAGAAGATAAAATTCCTCCAATATAGTCATAACGTTAGACATAAATATTTAAGATAACAAGACAAGTTTAAACCATATAAGAATGTAGCTGCTTTTTATAAAAACAGTGTTGAGTGAATCTCTATCGAACAGGACGCACGTTACCATGTGATACCTCACTGTGATATTAGCAGGTATACTATATTATATGTACATGATACGACAGCATGATCAAAATTCAGATAAAAAAGTTGTATTATGATAACTAATATTAAATATACATAATACTGAAATTTCAAAATCAAAAGTAATCCTTTGTTGAGATTTTAAATCATATAGTTGTGATTACTGTCTATGGTTGAATTGTTAATTTCAAAATTAGGTATGTAAACCAATGAATGTTACACAATTAATGTAGATATGATGCTATTTGCCATTTCAATGTTTTACTATCAGCATCACTTGTTCCTTTGTGGCCGTTGAATTGTGTACAACAATTTTGACCAACGATAACTGTGCCATGTCTTGATCAAGACTTCACCTAAGTCATATGACCGATTTTACCTTCAAAAGAGGAGCCTCTGTGGTCAAGTGGTCAGAGCAATGCGCTTTAAACCATGAAGTATCGCACATCTGTCACGTGCAGATACGAACCCTGTTGGAACCTAAGCTGTGGTCCTGTGGTCCGTTATCTCCTCCGCCATTATAAGCCGGTCACCACTATATTACTTAGAAATTGTTGAGTGTGGCGTAAAACACTTTTTTAAAGATACCTGTCAGGAGGAGAATGCTTCCTCCTGCGTGGTACCTGATCTCACGTCTGGATTCTCCAAACTACCGTGTTTGCTCAATATGCAGTGTTTATTTAAATCCTTGCCCATGGTTTGTCATGATTTTTCTGTTTTTTATATTACCTTACCTGTTAAGAAAAATAACTGTTTTAGAAAACGTACTTACTTGTTGAGTAATACAACATGCTTACCTTTTAGATGAGAGGAATTAGATTTTACTTTGAAGATGACTTTTTAGTCAAAGCCTCTTGCTGGTTATTAAGAGTTTTCTTAAGTTCATATTGAAGTTGAGGAAATATTTAGTCATTCATATTTAGTTAGATCTAGTTAGTTAATGTATTAGTGATATAAAACAATACACTATGGTTCAATACTTTGTTATTTACTATACCGGGTATCACCTTGAGTCCTGACTCATTCTTGGCACTCACGTCTAATGTACAGCTTGAATCTCGGTAATACATTGACAATCGACAAACGCTAATAACTTAAATCACTGGATATGTAATAACGATGCAGATCAGGAAACAGAATTCTATCTATACATATATATATATATATATATATATATATATATATATATATATATATATATATATATATATATATATATATATATATATATATATTGCAATCTTCCTTAATAAGAAAAGGTATGATAAAAATCTATATTCAATCCTCAAGCTCCCTACACGCTACGCACTGCCCATACGCATAATCACATACACACACAGGCTAAGAGAGTGACAGACAGACACAGACATATTAATGGCATTTTCCTGTCATTGCTAACATACATCCATTTGGGAGTGTACATCTCTCTCTCTCTCTCTCTCTCTCTCTCTCTCTCTCTCTCTCTCTCTCTCTCTCTCTATATATATATATATATATATATCAGTGTGTGTGCATGTGGGTGGTGGTGGGTTTCGAGAGAAATATATGCCACTCCCACTCTAACAATAAACAACAACAGAGAAGTAAACAAGAGACCATGAATGGTAATATCTTATTATTGGTCACACGTTCTTCCTGTAAGACAATCATATTGATGCAAGATTTAAATCCGTTTCATGATATAAAAATAGATGAAAATTGTCACAAAGTCATGGTAACAAAATACAGGAACATAAATGTTGAACCTATACTTAAACTAGCACAGACATAGGTTTATAATTATCTATTATGATATCGTGTACTTATATGTCCTTGATACTTTAATTCTATTTTAAGGTTTATTAAATGTAGTACAAAAGGGTAGAACAAGATGTTCCGTAAAAATAGCCCGTTTGTAAGTTTTGTCATGCTGCCAAACTTAACTTATTACGCCATTTTATTCTTTTTCTTGGTTATTTATCTTGCGTTTATATTTATGAACATCTTCATCAAATGAAAATATTTTCTATGACAGACAAGAGGATGCAGAAAGAATCAGACAGACAGACAGACAGACAGACAGACAGACAGACAGACAGATAGATAGATAGATAGATAGATAGACAGATAGATAGATAGATAAATATAAAGATAGATAGATAGATAGATAGATAGGTAAGTAGGTATGTAATAGAGAGAAGGGGACAGGCAGACAGACAGACAAACAGATAGATAGATAGATAGATAGATAGATAGATAGATATACGGGTTGATCTGTGCCCTCAGTATCTGTCTGACTTCTATATACTAAGTAGTGTCGGCGTATTTAGATCAAGCCACCCGTATAATCCTGATAAGATCATTTTTGGCGGTAAACCTAGTCGTCAATATCAACAAACAAAACATGCGTATTGTAGTTGAGCATTGACTCATTAAATATATATAATTCTTTGTAAATTTTAATCTTTGTTTGTTTTGATATGCAAATGAGTTTCCACGTGAGAAATACAACGGTTTATATTTACTACCAGCTATCTTATCGTTTTATATGAAACAGATATACTGATGTGTGCAGAATAAAACATGTGTTCTCTAAATCAAATGAAGAGAGTGGATAAAAAATTCAGGAATGTCTCTATTCTAACGGTGGGAAAACAAATTCGACTGATTGGAGATGATCTGCACCAGAAGTACGAGGACAGACGAATTAACGTAGAAAACAGCAGACGACAACTGGAAGAGAATATTCGCTTTTGTATCTGGTCATTAGGAACAGTCCATGTATTTTTAATATTTGCGCTGAAAATATGAGAATACTATTTGGTATGTATAGAGAAATAAATTTTCGGTCATAATATTTATGATTTTTATAATTCTATTTTCCTGAATTCTTGGAGAACTCTATTTTCGTGTAACTATGTATCATAACATTGATTTAATGATCTTCATCTTCTATTTACAGAAGACCAATAAAGACAATAGAACCTACATCTAACCCTACCGCGTGACGACAACAAACAGAACTGAATGCTGTATAAATATTCCGCTATAACATTGTTTTCCGGAAGTGTTCTGTCCCGTTCAGAGTTCATATTATATATTTGTGGAGTTTGATACTGTATCGCTATCTTGACGCTTTGAGTGACCGACATACAGCTTTATTTCTAATTGTCCGGACGCAGAATGAAAACTAAAATTATGAGCCAGGAAGACGTGAAGAAGAAATATTCCTTACTGGACTGCAGTTGACAAGGATGGGACGTAACATTCTTAATATATGTTATAGTAAATGCTGGAAAGTAAGTAACATTCCGTATTGGAGACATGAAAAGTTGGATGACATATCCTCTCAAAGAATTAAATGATGGTGTGACTCTCCATATATTGATTTGCACACATTTACGTGCAAAGACTTACGTTTATTTAACTATCTGTTATACAGGTAAGACAGGTGCAAAGGTTGGTTTTATAGAGTGGATGTGTTCAGTGTTTAACTTATTGCTAAACGAGTGCTATATCAGACTGTATGTGCTACAGGTCTGCAAGTATGTGTTCAAGTCGTTTATTCTGACGTTTCTGTTTATTTCTCTGACCTTTTTTCTGATGCCTTAGTAAGGCACTGCATTTTATTTATATTTAAATCCCTGACAAAACAAATCAAATAGACTAAATAAAGAATGCGGAACGTGCTTGTGTTGCCTGTTCAACCTTAAGTCAATATTTACATACATGTAGTAGATTATTGCGCAAAGATATATACTAAGTGTACATTAGACGTCGGATGTGTTCAGACATTGTATTATGTTTTAATTACAGAAACTGACATTGACATGTATTGTTTGCAAACGTGGTATTAGGTTATCAGATACATCTATGAACTGAAAGTTTTTATATTCAGTATATACATGATATAAATTTCATTCCGCCCTTGAGTGGCGATTCATTTTTCAAAATATTCCCATTTCTTCTACGGGATATTATTTCATACCAGCTTGACGTTCGCTCTCCTTTCACAGATAAGATGGTGAAAACATTTCAATATCATGTCAATTATGTTTTTGAAAGTTATCTTTTTAAATGTCTAAGTCATAAATGAGATATTTCAGTATTTGATGTGTTCATGATGTATACATCTATGTATAAAAAGGTCTTGTTATCAGAATATTGATTTGTTTTGAAAAGTACATATGCAATAATGTCTATGTGATGTCTTGAAAATGTTTATTCTTCATTTACAATTATTTTCACATATTTATACACATACACATATAACATTATTATGTTTTAATATTACCGTTAATTGTTGTTTAAACGTCTTACCGATGTGACCAGGATTTGTTCCTCAATTGTTTCATTTGAATTCGACTGTGGACTCGAGGCAGGTGTAACTGGTAAACACGTGGTGCTCACTCCACCACGGCACCTGGTCTCTTTTCTGTATGTTCAAAGGTCTGTTTTGTCCTGAACATCCTGGAGATTGACACTTTGGTATCTGTGATATTCATATTTATGATAAAAAATTGTACATAATAACGAAACTCTGGAGTCTGTGTTTGTCCAATATTTATTTAATTTGTATATTGTCTCCTGAACATTTTGACGGTTAATACTTTGATATCTCTGTGATTTTTATATTACAATGTCTTGTTATCATGCTACTCCATAAACATTTGGAACCAGAATATATGTGTAAAGTTGTCCAAATATCTAATGGTTTGTTTATGTACGCCATAACATTGTTTATTTTATGTTGATTTATGAAGAATTAAAATTTTAAAATTTGAATAATTTTTTTGTTATAATTTTCTTCATATTAGAAGATGCTTTGGTAGCGACAGACAATACATTAGTTTTCCCAGGTTAAAATGAATAAGTACCAGTACATAATTTACACCAAATGATATTATATATAATAAGAAAAAGTAATCGCTGTTCTGTTATCTTTATCAGTTTTATGATATAAAAGTGTATTACGTATTTAAATCCTTTATGAATTATAAGTAATACACGTCGGATTTCAAGACTGTTGCCACATAAAAAGATCTTAATCATATCTCGCTCGTGCCTCTTTTCATTTAAGATTTGACGTGATTGATGTAATGGGAAATATAAGCGCTGTCAAATTGAAGAAAAGTAATAACACTAGAAACAGAGAGAGAGAGAGAAAGAGAGGAATTTAACCAAATACATCGTTCAGTAACGCGAGTGAACAATTTTTAGAGAAGAAAGAATATTTTGTAGTATTTTAGTTTATTTAACTGTTAAAGTTGTTCTGTTATAAATTGTTTTATTTTCCTTTAGACGCTTGTTTTGTGAATTGAAAAGAGTAAAAATGAATACTCTGCAATTCGATATTTGTTCTTTATGTACATTTGTATGGTATATTATAAGGTGTATATTATGTTATAACTCTTTCCACCACAATGCGAACTAATTGGTGATTCTATGAAAATAAAATGAATGGTATTTTTCATGATGATGAAATGATAAGTCTATATGATTTTTATACACCATACAAAAAAGATATATCTTCTCTCAAACTAAAAACAATTATCAAATCATTATTTGAAAATAAAGCAGCTTTGTAGTTGCATCATCTTCAGTTGTGTGTAAATTCTATATATAATCATTTCCACTTTCATTTTCATCACTGTAATGTCATGTAAGCTGATCTAAAAAGCCTGTTTGGGGCTTTTAATGTATAGATACTGAAATAATAGTGTCTACTTTCATTTTCCCATATTTGACGTAACATGATATGTAATACAGGAGTACTGATAAAATAGTGTCTCGTTTCCTTTTTCCATATTTGATGTATGACAAGCATAAATGCTGTTAATTTTATATATATATATATATATATAGAATCTGACACAACGAAATCTACTTTCATTCCTCTGACAGGGTAAATGGTATATATATATATACCTTACTTCAGTAGACATATATGACTACTTTAATATAATTGTCTACTTCTATTAAACCAGAGATATTTTTTTACTCGTACATTTAAATATAACCCTTCTAGATGTCAAGATGCAAACTTTAGGGTACAGTGTCGACTTTCATTTCCCCGATGACCATGTACGTCACAATACATCAATACTATGTTTCGTATTTAAAGTGTAATCATTGAATGTCTTTTTTACATAATTGTCACTTTTTATATTTCATTGATATAGATTAGTCGGATAAGATAATCAGGTGCTAAGGCAATATGTTGATTTTTTTAAATCGGTTGCCACCATAAAATATCAACCCCAGGAAGAGTGATATTCACCTCGGTCGTTGGTCTCGTGAATATCAATTGATAGGTTAATAAGTATTACATGGTCGCTTCTCAAGTTGATATAACAATCCAAAAACTACTACATATTACAATTATGAACTTTTATGGTGGTGAATATCTTGTGATATGAACCTAAAAAAACTTATATTGACCGAGGCGTTAGCAGTGGTCAATATAAGTTTTTGGGGGTTCATATCACATCATATTTACCACCAAAAACATCCATAATTGTTTTATTATATACTCTAGTGACATACTTTAAGTTCGACTTATAACATTTTGTGCTGTTGTTTACACTGCAATATGAACGTTCCACTGCATTCATTTTCTATTGCTTTCCTTGTTTTTTTTTTAAATATTTTTCTACCAAATGTTTTTGAAACACATCGTCGGAAATAGATGCAAAAGGTTGTGTTATTTCGTTAGGCATATCATATACATTTTGGTGTCCGCAGACGCACGTTTGTTGACAGCGATTTGTTCACCTGTCATATCCGCTTTACTGTGCATGCGGAGTACGAAGCCAGAGGGGGTTCCCTCGTGATTATTTTCAGAAATCGATGTAGTATGGAAAACCGGTGTACATGATCTGTTGTAAACTTGTCACGTGTAAGCGGTTTAGCCAATCGAAAGGACTGTGTACATAAAGTATATAATAATATCGATTAAATGACATAATACTAGGAATGACGTCATGATTATCGTTGTTTAAAGGAAACTGAACGACTGAAGAGATTCTAAAAGGAGAACGTAGTTGTGACTTAAGACTTCTAAATAGAGACCGTAGTTGTGAGAATACAGACCCGATAAATAATCTACCCAAACTGAACGACTGAATATTTCTAAATAGAGACCGTATTCGTGAGGATACAGACCCTGATAAATAATCTACCCGAAACTGAACGACTGAAGACTTCTAAATAGAGACCGTAGTTGTGAGAATACAGACCCTGATAAATAATCTACCCGAAACTGAACGACTGAATTTTTTAAAATAGAGACCGTTTTCGTGAGGATACAGACCCTAATAAATAATCTACCCGAAACTGAATGACTGAAGACTTCTAGAGACCGTAGTTGTGAGGATACAGACCCTGAAAAATCAGCTACTCGATATATTGTTTGATTGATTACTTCTACACACAGACCATAGTAAATCGTTAATCAATCATTAGTACATAATCTTTCTACCCATAAAGTTTTATAGGCCATTTAATATCATTCAGAAATCATCAACCCATAGGCCGTCGCTTTAAACGTTTTAAATATAATCTATGGCATTAGAGTCACCAGTAAGACGTAAATTGTCATAAAAAGATTTAGAACAATAATATAATTGTTCAAAAACTCCAGAAGTTGTATGTAAAGTTGGTTTGTGAGGTTAAATGGTTGTCTTATATCATTATTATTATTTAGAGATTATATAATTGTTATTACCGACAATGCATGGATACAATGATTAATTGCTTCAGAAACCACAAGATGTATATTTCTATACTTTGTCGTCAAAATAGAGAAACGTAACCAAGAAGTTGTGAGTGATATAAATACTCATAGGAGGAAAGGTGAATGTACTTCCAGTATTTGAATCATCATCACCATTGTCGGAATTATCGTCATCATTATCACCACCAACAGTATCATCGTCCTCATCGTCATCATCATCACTGACAACATTATCATTATCATCATCATCATTATGATTTAATTTTTATTATAATAGCTGAATATTTCTTTTATACTTTGACACTAACTTATATCTATACCATTATTATAACTGTTTTATTATCATTATTATATCATATGATATTATTATTATCATTATTATTATTATTGTTTGTATTATTGCATGTATTATTAATATTTTCATTTCTTAATTACAATTATCATTATTCTTTTTATCGATATCATTTTTAATTATTATTATTATTATTATTATTATTATAAGTAGTAGTAGTAGTAATTTCATAAGTGAAAGTGCCACCAGTACCTGTTTTTGAATCATGAAATCATCATCATCATCATCATCATCATCATCATCATCATCATCATAATCATCCATGGATTAAATTGTTATGTAGGGACAGACAACTTTGATAGAAAAAACTCAATCATTGTTTGTCTGAATTAAAACACAAAGGGTTAGTTGGTAAGAGTATTAGTACCTATACGTAGACGTCAAGGCCTTCAATGCATCTGATACAGATTCATATTATTATTCTAGAATATTGGCACGCATTACCTGTTCTAATTATCGCACTTGAATAAAAAAGAATTATTGGATGACAATGTTATTATATCACAAAAATGATTTTAAAATAAATAACATCATACACCTAGTCAGACTTGTATACATTGTTTATACTTTGATGCAAGATAATCGACATTTGATTTAACTTTACGTCTTAGAGGCATACAGATTTGTTAAACAGAACATAATAATAATGTATTATGTTTTATGGCCATGGTACTGGTAGCATTGCCTTTTAAAAATATACATTATGAAATAATTAATCTTTAACCACGTGTATTTTATGTGTTGAAGGTTGTGTCACGTGTCCAGACATTTTCTCAGAGAATCTTGAGTACGATGTTAGACATTGACTACTACTAATACTACTACTACTAGTAGTAGTACTACTACTACAATTACTACTACTACTACTACTACTACTACTACTACTACTACTACTACTACTACTACTACTACTACTACTATTATTATTATTATTATTATTATTATTATTATTATTATTATTAACAGCAACTAGTCCCCTGGCCAATAATGTATTTGTTCCCCTCATAATATTTGAAGTTATGTTTTTCTGAAAGCTTATAAAAACTGCAAGAAAATGAGACATATTAGCACTCTGCACGTTGGGGTGTTAAGGAGTTTTGGGGTTAAAAACCATAGAAAATTAACAAAATTTGCTGGAAAATGGAGAATCCCAATTAGACCGTTTGAGTCCCCGAAGGTATACATAATCCTAGTACCTGGTATTTCAGTACCAGTTGTTCATCTTATACTAAAGTAAAATTTGGCACTGTGAACATCATTTAAAATCTTTTTTTTTCTAAAGCTAAGATAGTAATTTTTTACAGTGGTTACTCTTAGACGACTATAGTTTTAGAGATATTATTTGGCCTAGTATAATACCACTTTTTCTTTAGAAAATACACATAACTTTTAAATTGAAGCTCAACTGATGAAGTCTAATTGACAGAAACGATATCGTCTTGAGCATTATAACTTTGGTAGTATGTTTATAATATTTATTTATTGCCACTTTTTTGTAATGAAAGTAATGGTTGTATGGTAGATATCTTAAATGACTAGTATTTACCCATTTGACAAGCATTATTTATCAAATGTGGTGTTTTGGGGCAAAATAATCTATTTTTTAACAGAAATTTGTGAAAAAATATTCAACAATTAGCAACTTATTACCAGCTTTTAGGAATATTGTTTTTGGAGGGTATATTTTTCAAAAATGCTACAAACTGAGCTTTTTTTAACACTCTGGCCACTTATGAGTGTTGTGGTATAAACCATAGAAATTAAACAAAAATCGCTTCAAATTGGAAGTATGCAATTAATCCGTGCAGTTAAGGTCTTTTTGCAATTAAAGTAATAATTGTATGACAGATGATAGTTTAAATAATAAGTATGAACTCAATAAACAATGATTTCTTTTATTAAAGTTGGTGTTACTGGGTAAAACCATGAAAATTAAAATTAACGAAAAAATGCTGAAAACTGGAAAACCTCAAATAATCCTTCTGTTATTGCCTCTGTTTGCTATGAAAGTAATGGTTGTATGGTAAATAATGTAAATGACATGTATTGTCTCATTAAACAACCATTGTGTGTCCAATTTGGTGTTTTAGGGTAAAAAAAGCATTTTTTTAAAACAGAATATTGTGAAAAAAACATGATACTTTAAGGCACTTATTACCCCAGTTTTTACCAATATTCGTTTTTGGACTTATGTTTTGGGGAAAGCCTGTAAACATGCTTCAAACAGAGCTTTGTAAGCACTCTCGCCACGGAGTTTAATGGTAAAAACCATAGAAATTTGCTGAAATTTAGAAATATACAATTAACCCTCATTTAAAGTCTTTTTGGCAATTAAAGTATCAACTGTATGACAGATGACTTAAATGTTAAGGATGGACACAATAAGTAATGATTGTTTATTAAAGTTGGTGTTTTGAGGTAAAACCCATGAAAATTAACATCAGTCAGTTTTATCACAAAAGTAAACAATATATATATATATATATATATATATATATATATATATATATATATATATATATATATATATATATATATATATATATATATATATATATATATATATATATATATATATATAATACGGATTTCTGCTTTAAAATGTGGGTTTAGGACCCCAAACGCCACATCATCCACACGCTGACATCTACTACTACTACTACTACTACTACTACTACTACTACTACTACTACTACTACCACTACTGCTACAACTACTACTACTACTACTACTACTACTACTGTTGTTGTTGTTGTAATTATTGTTATTCTTGTTTATATTTGGTTATCTTTGGTGTTATCATCATTGACATAATATTTTTATCATATTTAGAGTATTTTAGATTAATTAAACACTGGAAATTCATATGAGATTTTTTCATAAATATGTCATATCAATGTAATCGCATTCCTGATTTACATCCGAAACTATTTTTATGATTTGAATATTAATTAACTGAACTGATAGTGTTGTATTTGGATTCCGTCTCAGACAATTAGCAACAAATTATTTTAACCATCATGACACTATATAATTTTTTTTTCAATCAAATATTTTGATAATCAATTTTGACAATCGTAACTGACCTTTGCGGTAGCTTTATCTCAAACCGACACAATATATAGAACAACGGAGAACTAAAAGGTCAAATTTATAACCTTTGTTATTATGATGACAATGTAGATCAGTCTATTTTGACCTTCAGTTAAAATGTTTCGATTATGATGTCAAGTGACATATTGACATTGTTACTGTTTCCTATCTGTACATACCTTCATCATTATATGACATATTTAACGTGTATGACATACACACACCCTATGGCAGATGATGGCCATAATATAGTATATAGCATTTGTAAACTATCTTATGATAGTTTACATACACGCACCCTATGACAGAGACTGGCCATAGATATAGTATCTAGTATTTGTAGACCTTCATCATTGTATGACATATTTAACCTGTGTGACATACACACACCCTACAACAGAGACTGGCCACAGATATAGTATATAGTATTTGTATACCTTCATCATTGTATGACATATTTAACCTGTGTGACATACACACACCCTACAACAGAGACTGACCACAGATATAGTATATAGTATTTGTATACCTTCATCATTGTATGACATATTTAACCTGTGTGACATACACACACCCTACAACAGAGACTGGACCACAGATATAGTATATAGTATTTGTATACCTTCATCATTGTATGACATATTTAACCTGTGTGACATACACACACCCTACAACAGAGACTGGCCATAGATATAGTATCTAGTATTTGTATACCTTCATCATTGTATGACATATTTAACCTGTGTGACATACAAATACCCTACAACAGAGACTGGCCACAGATATAGTATATAGTATTTGTATACCTTCATCATTGTATGACATATTTAACCTGTGTGACATACACACACCCTATGACAGAGACTGGCCACAGATACAGCATAGTATGTGTATACTATCTTATAGTATTGCGACATATCTAATTGTGTAACGACCATAAACTCTAGCTTTTACTTCTCTGAATGATACATATATTATATCATCTGTCAAAATGACAAGCCTATCACAAATATTCACTCAGTTTCCGTATTACAGTATATATACTTTATATAACATGTCATAGTATTATGATATAATTAACTTATAACGTATAACATACGTATAAACTAATTATATATCATAGCTGTTACAAAAATAACACTCACTTTTCCATATCATTTGTATAGCAGTTGTATATCATAGCTGTTACAAATATAACACTCACTTTTCCATATCATTTGTATAGCAGTTGTATATCATAGCTGTTACAAATATAACACTCACTTTTCCATATCATTTGTATAGCAGTTTATATATCATAGCTGTTACAAATATACACTCTCACTTTTCCATGTCATTTATATAGTACTTGTATATCATAGCTGTCGCAAATATACACTCTCACATTTCCATTTTATTTATACAGCAGTTGTATATAATAGCTGTCACAAATATACACTCTCACTTACCCATGTCATTTATATAGCAGTTATATATCATAGCTGAAACACCCCCTAACAATTTTCCAAAGGCAGACATTTTGTTAAAAGTTATCAATAGAAATTGACTCGCAATTCCACTATAAAAGGCGAGGCCGCAGGTCGACCGTTATTTCACACCTGTACGCCCAACGCGAAACAATGGACAGATGACATGTAATCAAAACATACTTTACTCAGATCATAAATATTCCGCATTTATTTTACAATAAAGACTTCAATAAAGATACGTAATAATTAGATTTTATAATTAGTTTTAAATTCATTATTTTAGTATCCGTGAAATAATATTCACTTTGAACGTAAATCTTATCAGTAATCTACACCTTTTCGTTTTATTGTTTACAAAGCGTTGCACATCTAGTGAACTCGGTAACGTAAGCAGCAGGGACGCGCAACACTTGACCAAAGAAAAGGTGCCCCTTCTCATATTTTTTTTTCGAAGATGACGTTTGATAAACATTATAAGAGACAAAGCTGTGAAACATTGCTATCAAAGTATTTGAAATGGATGTGAGCGGTCCTGTAAAATGAACCGAGTGTTCGAATATATATTTCCGAGTTGACCTTTGTCTGACTTGTCCTTGATTCATTATTTCGGAAGTGAGGACATTCATATCATACCAGGTGGTCTGAGCTCCCGTTTATTTATAATTCTATGATTTTCTCATGGGGATTTGGAATTATGTTTGATATTCTCATGTTTAAACTTACTAACTACATGCTTGTGAACTGAATATTAGCCGACAAAATATCCAGATAGAGTAAACGAACAATGTTTATTTTTGACATGCAGGTGAGTTATACTCAAACTTCACACGTTTGCTCTGTGCGACTGTAGTTAGACAGTGACGACTGCTTTTGCAAACTCGCCTTTTATATCGCTTGTGAGAGCTTGTTTCTATTCAGAAAACTGAACAAATATGTCTACCAATGGAAGTAAAACCCCGGTGAGAGGTTTCAAAAACTAATTTATCTTTTTTATTTAATTAAATTGGTTTTTAATTAAAATTTGAACTTTACAGCGATGTTTTATAATTTTACCATACATAACTGAATTGTGAAATTGCAAATTTTGGGTTTGCGAAAAAACTGTTACCTATTTAATGCAATTCAAAATTTTGTAAAAGTTGCAGAGTTATTCTTTCTGATTTATGAATAAGTAGGTTGTATGCAAATCAGAAACTCTGGGACATATGACAGTGAGATTGGCATGGGATTGTATCATAACTAAATTATTTTTATAAACTGAAAAAAATCAGATATATAATTCTGCTTCATTTTTAATGTAATGCACAAAACTATGTTAATGAAAAAATTTCATCTTATTAGTAGTATTCTCGGCATGCCGGATGTAAAACAACATAAAAACAAAAAAAAACATGTTATCTTGAAACACATGTTGACTTGTAATTGTGAGATGATCCCTTATTGACCAGTCTGCATGAATTAAGTGTTGGGCAAGTTAGGCCTATTCATACATGTATTTTCCTCTGAAAAAATGTAAATTCCATGTCCTTCTATGTTACAATATTTGTTTATCATTTATCATATAAATGAATTTAAATACATCCTTCTGATATTAGGGCAAAATGATATTGAATCAAGGGATTTATAGATATATTCATACATAAGGGGTATTGCATATAAGTAGCAGGCACATTGACTATTTTTAAAGAGACCATGTTTTTGAAAACTGTTCACATTTACAGTATTTTGGCTGTTCAATTTATTGGATTTTTTCTTGAAATTTGAAAGATATATTACATTATTAGCAATGGGACATTTTTTCCCATTGAATTGCTTGATGCAATTAAAATCCATCCAAAAATTGACTAAACCCCTCTTTCAACGAAGAGTATACATATACTAGCACTGTATTATTTGTCTTAATGATAGATCGGATTCTAACATACACTTTCACTTTTCCACTAAAGTAATGTAAATATTTAACTTCAATAACGAACATTTGTACCGATAAGTATTATACCAAATTGGAGGTATCTGTGTACAAGAGAAAAACGTACGCAATCTGTTAAACTTTCTCTCGGGAAACAATAAGAATTGTAATAGATATCAGTCACAAGTTTATTTTCCTGTTTGTTTGTTTCAGTGGTGAAATAATCAGGCAAATTCCCAAACACTATCTATGTAACCACCAATAGAACACACACTAAGCAGAGGTGAGATACAGATGTTCCTGTGTAAAGTGTAGTCATTGTCTAATCAGGCAGAAATATGGAAAAATACTGTAATTACAAAGTAAAAAAAAAAAAAGAATCCATTGTCTCACATGTTGGGGTGTTAATAAAATATACTTGAATATTAAAAATCTAACCATACAAATCATATACCGTTTAAATTGTGTTTTATTTACATTTGCTTCACGCATATATTGCTTATGTTCAATGGTTGACTTCAGCCATCAAATTGACGAGTTACTGATACATATTAAGTTTACATTCGCAGCACCTGCGTTGGACATCATTATTAGATGTCAGAAGTGCCGTTGCTTTCGCAAATATCAAACATTATCATGTCTAAATATGTTTCAAAATAACCTGTAACAAAATTTAAATAGAGGTCTGTAGCACGAGGCTGAACATGTAAATATGTTTATAAAAAGCCACGTGCTTCCTATGTCTTGCACTTCCGTTCAGTTTACGTTTCATTAAATATAATTTCATGTTCCAGTGTTGTGCCATTTGTTGTCCTTTAATACCCTGCCAAAATGAAATACGTAACTACGTGCCACCAATCTTTATTGAAAAAACATTGATAACGTCCTTATATATATATATATATATATATATATATATATATATATATATATATATATATATATATATGTGTGTGTGTGTGTGTGTGTGTGTGTGTGTGTGTGTGTGTTATGCTTTACAAATTTTAAAATGGCAACTTTATATATATTAATCTTTTAATTCTTATCTAATTTAGCGATACCTAAAGAATCTCCAAATACGTTAGGTGAATGTTTAGTGACATAAACTTATTTAACCGATATATGTCTGTTGTGTTTATCAAAAATTGATAAACTATGGTGTCCTGAAAATGGGTGATCATATCAGCGGGACACGTATCACAACAAATACTAATGTGTACTTAATGGAAACCAAGCCTCTATGGTAGGCACGCCAGGTTCACTGTGTAGTGGATCGATTCTGTATCTACAAAAGTCATTTTGCTTTAAAGGTTTTGTTACTTGGTTATTTCTTTGTATCATTGTATCACTATCCATAAAGTGGAATTCAAAATTGAAATTTAGACCCGTTGACCTAATTCAAGCATCCCTCTTTGTGTCAGTTTTTCTTTTCATTTGTGATTTTAAATTTCTGTTTCTAAATATATAATAATAATGACACGTGCTATTTATATAATGGACCCGTGATTTTTAGTCAACCCTGCTTCGATTCGACCTATATTATCCAGGTAAATATACCCAGGTGTTAACACAATTTTTGCGCAGTTAATTAACAGTGATTCCATACGTTTATTAGTACGAATTATCATTATTCTATTCTGTGAAAAACACGACAATGTCAGATGACATAGAAATGATTTGTCGGTACAACTTTATAATAACGACACCAGTCTCTTATATTATATAAAAAGTTTTCTTTGTCCTGTCACTTTAACATTATATGGTAATCATGTAGACTTAGGTTGTTATAGGTTGTTTATCATGACAAGTCTTCAGCGATGGAATATGAATAGAAACGAACTCCACATTATTTGTACAAAGTCAATGCTTATTAATTCAAATAAGTTAAGTTTATTAGCTCATTTGGTCAAGTTTTACCAAAATTAAAACGTTATTACATAACGCATATCATGAAATTCCAATAGTGTTAATTGTGAAAGGGGCTCAGCAGAAAATATAGTAATCTGGTGAACATTGGACAAACACGAGCCTCTGAAAGTATAGAAGAGTGACCAGGTGCCACGTAAGAGTAAGCATCCGCTGTTAACCGGTCACGCCCGCCGTGAGTCCACAGTCAAAACCAAATGAAATACGTGAGGAATAAACCCTCGTCAATTTTTATATCGAACTTCACTAAGTGAAACATTGTTCATATTACTTGAAACAAGTTCATTATACCGACCATCAAAATTTCAAAATGTTTACCACGTTTCATGATAATATTATCTTTGTGACAACTTATCAGTAAGCAGTTTGCTTTCTGTATATGAAATGTTCATATGAGGAACACCCTTTAACGTGAAGGATCATCTCTGTGAGTAAACATCATATGCAGGAAACAAAGGGACATTACTACTTAAATCTGTAAAGTTGATAATTGGAAAACCGAAATTCTTTTGTTTAGTCAATTCCTGGAAATGGGAGGCAGGTGAAATTATCAGGGCATTATGAGGAAGATTAAACATAAAATTCAATTTATTTTGCCTATCATATTCATTTATGAGTACAACATTATAATTTCATAATTCTTAATTCCCATACTTGTACACTAGACAACTCCAAGTTTCCTCTGCCGTATTCTTAATATTTTATCTTATATTTTATATGCTGTACACACCTATGTAACTGTATATAGAAACAGTATTTGTACATTGTTTTCCCTTTGTAATTAGAGTAAAATGGGAAAATTATATCATACCTTTAAACTTCTCAGACATTTCATATCTAGATCGTTAGGTCAAGTTCAATATCAGTATTACATAATTTCTGTGGCTTTTTATACTGCCAGGTAATTGGGTTTTCCGTCAGTCTGTTTAATCTCTTCTTCTGTCATTGATTGTTTTTAGTCATTTAGTCACGCAAGATCTATATTTTTGTTTGTTTTCATGAGTGAAATACCCTGGTATATTTAGATATATATATATATATATATATATATATATATATATATATATATATATATATATATATATATATATATATATATATATATATATATATATATATATATATATGTGTGTGTGTGTGTGTGTGTGTGTGTGTGTGAGAGAGAGAGAGAGAGAGAGAGAGAGAGAGGAGAGAGAGAGAGAGAGATTAAATAACTATGAACGTTTATTTATCTACTGAATGGGTATGTTGCTTCAGTTTCATATTAAATTATATTTTGTTTAGAATAATAGATCTTTTGATACATCACTTTTACCTTGAAAAATCAGTGCTCTGTGACACAAAACAAGACCTGTAATTACGATGTAGCTTAATCTCAGTAGTCATGTATAAATACAGGTCTATGTTTGGGGTAGAACGTGTACTCTTTTGCCTTGTCACTGACGATTAAACAAAAACGATTTGTTCATTACTCTGTACCTGGATTTTAATTTGCACTTCCGAAGTGTCAACTGGTTTACGACAAATTAAAAATAATATCAAAATATATTTTGTCAAGTGCACTTTCTTCTGCTCTGTTTACATGACAGCTAATCATGCGAGACACGAAGAATCAGAAGTCTGGGGTATACGTCGGTAGTGTTTTATTTACTGAAGAGATTTATTAAGTAAACAAGTTATGCCCATACTGTAGTGTGCAAGTTTTTATCTTAGTAATAATACACAATAAAAACAGAAAGTCAAATAGATATTTTTATTCGTATAAGAATACAAATGATAATCTTGATATAGCGAATGTGAATGTAAATTCCAAATACGATGATTCAATACACTAGATAATAAAAATATTTGAATGTACAAGGTTACATGCAAAGCATATAATGGATACTTACAGCATCTCAACACCCGCCAAACGTTGCAATTATGAATAAAATATGTAAAAAAAAATTAACAATTTGTCACAATTAAAACTTCCGTCTTACATTTTAAATGAAAAATTAAATTTGAGATACATTGATTGAAAAATAACCTTTTACATTATATTTGCTATTCCTTTACGTTTTAGATATATACTAGCGGAAAAAAGAAACTGTGTAGTTTAGTAATTTTATTCAAGATTCATATACAAAATATTATGTAGCATTATGTATATTATTATTTAATATAATGCATTGCCTTTCAAATCAAACATCAAATCACGTATTATGTCCATTGTGGTTAATATGAACAGTCACTGAAAGTAAGGGAGGTGCAAAAAAGTTTCACAAGTTTAATAACGTTTATGACCGCCATTTGCACCGATTCATTCTTCACGCCTACGACGCATTGAACAAATCAGATTATGAAGAAATACCTGGGGAATGTTCAGACATATACGCAATAAAGAAACGACGCAAAGCGTCCAAAGTAGCAAGAGGGTTTGACTTTTGACGTAGACGTCGTTCCATTTCATCCCAAACATGTTCTATTGGCGATAAATCCGGTGACATCGCAGGCCAGGGTTAAACATTCCCGTTTGGCTGCTGTAGATAGTCACTAACAACGCGTGCGGTGTGCGGTCGTACGTTGTCATAGTTACGGTGGTTGTTGTGAATGGATGGAATGACGTGCTGACGTACAATCTCGTCACGGTATCGTGCGCCTGTTAAATTGCCCTCCACTATCACAAAAGGGGTCCTTCCATGTGTTTTAATTCCACCCAATACCATAACGATCCCTCCATCAAATTGGTGGCGATGAATTACGCAGGCGCCAATGTAACATTCTCCGGCACGACAGTAAGCCCGAACACAACCGTCACTGCTTTAAAGATGAAATCTCGACTCGTCTATATACAGAACTTCTGCCCAATTTATGTAATTGAAACGACACCATGCTTACCTTGCAACACGGTGACGCCATAATAGAACAGAAAGGATAGCAGGACGCTGGGGCGGATGTTGGCCTCTCGCAATGTGTTCCTTACGGTATGAGGACTTATCCGCGGATGACAATGGATGCTTCTAGCGGTCAAAGAAGCCGATTGGAATCGATTACGGAATTGTGACGTCCGTACATACGCATAAAGCATTTACAGTGTTAATATGACATCCATGCTTCCAGCATCCCAATAGCAGGCCAACGATAATTTTTTTATCAAAATTTTATTGCAAAAACTATTTTTTGTGTGTGTGTTTCAATGCATTGGATACTGTCTATGAATGCAATAAATCTTAATCCATTACTAAACACGCGTCGACTATGATCGAAACTCCAAAAAAAGCGTGCTATGGCCATCATGGCGAATCAAACGCGATATTTAGCAAATTTAGTACTCAAATATGCATTTAGTATATTAAACTATGCCTTTAAGAATAAGAGCGATCAAAGAATACTTTTTATGTTTTTAGTTAGATTTTACGTATACACTGTTTCTTTTTCCGCTGGTATATAATGTTCTAGGTGGCCTATAAGAATCTGAAAATAGTTCTCGAAACATTCACGTCATCAATTCTAATTTTATATTTCGACTTCGTCTTCTGACTTCTGTCAGTTAGTGCAATACTCTAGTATGATCATGGAGGATTATGTAATATTGCACTTGAAAATGTTAGTCAATCTTCATTTCAAATTAAAACCGAAAATGACTATTACTTTTGTGTGCTGATAAAAGGAGTACCATTTTACTTTAAAATCTGCACTAATTACGTCAACGCTACCCATATCTTCTTTGTATACAAAAGGCCGATGAACGTGAATGTTTTCTTTGTTCTGTTGTATATTTGTACTGTTTGTAGGTGTAACAAAGGGATAACACAAATATTGTTACGAACTTGTCGTCCAGCCGAGGGATTACACTCTGTCATACACATAAAGTCGAACCTTTAATTAAGTCGTAGATCTGTTCCAATCTCCTTTCTGATTTCTTTTAGGAAGGTTGTATGTGTATTTAAATCGTGTCGATCGGTGCACAAATGAACCGTAAAAAGTAAACACACTCATCTTATGGAACTGGCGTATGTCTTTTCACATAGTGCATTGTCATTACTTTAATATTATATACATACTGTATTGTAACTACCCCTTGTGCTAGTAATGTGATATTGAAAGCATCAATGCACATTGGGTACAACAAAACGCGACAAATATGAATCACGCGTTTTGTAACAAAAAGTACGCAAGGAAAAGCGAACCTGTTGGTCTATATGTGATGTCTTCAGTTAATTAAAAAAGATGCATTGATGGCCACGTCATCCACAGAACGTTATATTTACCCAGAGACAAGATCAGCTGTTCAGCGACTGAGAAAATGTTAAAGATTGGCACATTTACATAAGTTCAAAGGTTAATTGTAAAGAACTAAGATAAATCCGTAAGACAATGAATCTTGTAATGTTAAAGATACTCTTTAAAATTGTTTGTAATGACACAGTGGTATGTATATTTATTGCAAATGCTTGATGGACTAAAAGTATATGTAAACCTAAAACAATATAAATAAATCAAAAAGTTTATAATTCGGCATATTCTGATATTTCAGTAAAAATATAAAATAAATGTAGTTAAAGATTACAGATGGTATCAAATGATATCGCCCTTTTCTACTGCGCGGTCTAATTTGGGGACCAGTTTCAAAAACAATGGAATGACTGGTTCTTTTCAGTTTCATAGAATTGCCTTGTGATTAAATAAAAATCCAAAGTGAAATTAAACACACGAGCACCTTTAAAATTAACCCTTTCAACCCTACAGACCACATTAGACTGGTCGAAACAATGGAATAGAGCATATGATTTAGATATTTAGGGGTGATAGGGTTAATATAATATGACTCGGCGGTCATTTTATTGTGTTATAATTAACATTGTTAAGTCGAGTTAAGTCAGAAGATGACCGGTATGGTGCTTTACGAAATGGTGTTGAGACAAATAATTGTATATTTAATGTATTTGTTTTAATATAAAAATCTCAGATACCAAAGTATAAATCAATAGGATGTCCAGGACATAGATACAATTCCGGTAAAAATGGACAAACACGGACCTCTGGAAACCAAGAGGTGGGATCAGGTGCCATGGAGGAGTAAGCATCCCCTGTTTAAAATTCATAATGTCCTGAAACTTTTGGATCAAACATTTCTCTAAAGGTATTAGTAAACAATGGCCAAAATCAATATTATGTGGTGGACAATGAACACTTTCTGCTCATTTGTTGAACTATATTTTCTGAGAGTAAACTAATGTTAAAATCGGGGGTCCAATGTCGTGCTCATTTCTATACCAATTTCAATCTCAATCAAACATTATTAGCATTAGAATTATTACAGTGTATTTGATAGAATAAGAATGTTTTATAAACTATGAGCATACATCTTCATGTTCGATGTTTAAGTGAATGACCGCTTCCATATGACTAAAATATTGTTAAGTGTGGCGAATAACGAGATTCAAATGTACGGCATGGGAGCAATATAACAATAAGTATAACATTCACTAACACACACGCTGATAGTTACCCAGAGTGCACTTTAAAGTCGTACTGAGATTTCAAACCGGAAAGCGTGTTATGTCTTAATCGAGATTAATCACTTTTAATCGGCCAAAGAAAAACTAAAACTTTCTAAATGTCATTTGTCAATTTCAGTGATACCTAGATCCAGCAAAAATGGAAAAATGGAAAATGAATCTCAAAATCAAATGAAGCAGAAAACTTTGAAATAAATCAATAAAATTCTACTTCCTCACACACATTAACATTTTACGTGCTTATAATGATCTGATAGATAGATAGATAGATAGATAGATAGATAGATAGATAGATAGATAGATAGATAGATAAATGGATAGACAGACAGACAGACAGACAGAGACAGATACATACATACATACATACATACATACATACATAAATGATTGATTGATTGATCGATTGATCAATCAATTAATTAATTGATAGATTGATTAATCTATTGATTGATTGATTGATTGATTGGTTGATCTAATAAAGAAAGCAACCATAACTTGAAATAGATAAAGGGTGTTACAAAAAACATGTCCCCACTTCAAATGTCCATAACATTGCGCATACATATGATAATTTAAAATTTGAAAGTTCATTAGAAAAAGAATTTAGTTGAATATTTATGATAATTTAAACCTAAAACCTACGAGGCCAGAACTTATTTTATGACGTCATCGATGACATCATCAAAATTTAGCATTATCTGGTTTTACTACCAAAATGGATGACAAGAACGTGAAGAATACCCTTCATTTTGATGTTGTCATCCTGACTATACCCAACATGCTCAAATTGATCTTAATGACTTGCGGATATAGGATATAAGGATATAATAAGGATACAACTGTAAGGATTCCATTGGATATACATGAAAATGTAACCCAAAACTTGGGTTACAGTAAGTGATAGAGAAAACGGCATTTGAAATGTATAATGAAAAATGACATTTAACTGGTAAATTTACGAAATGTGTATAGTTAAGAATATGGCTAACTTATATAATATTTAATATGTGTATGCATTAAAAGTTATATACCAACAAATCTATTATGAAACACTCTTTAATATGATATATTCCTTAGTTTGATATGTAGCTTGTAACATATTTTATTGAATGGTAAAGTCGGGACATG
The DNA here is from genome assembly GCA_030159075.1 of Atrina japonica. Classification (NCBI taxonomy): domain Eukaryota; kingdom Metazoa; phylum Mollusca; class Bivalvia; order Pterioida; family Pinnidae; genus Atrina; species Atrina japonica. The sequence goes on along the minus strand of BROG01000011.1, from coordinate 1,769,566 downwards.
GATTTTGAAACACCCTGTATGTTAACTGACCAATCAAAACAATCACTGAAGTACACATTGTTTGACGAGATGCAGAAAAATAATGTAAATCATAAATCAAATATAGAGTGATAGTGAAATCATTGAACATAAAAACTGGGTTTGTTATAATAGATTTTATTTCAGTTTTGAAACTGTACGTTTCATTCTCATTACACAACATTGATACACAATATTGTATACACAGAATCTGTTACTTAAGTGTGTTACGTCTTTGTTATCAACATTAATATCATTGATGTCCTCTCGGGGGTCTTCATATGACTAAATCCTTGGAAAATATCGATTTTCACTTGTTTGATTGAAAATATGTAATTGACAAATAGATTTTAATCGTCGTCTGTGATTCTCAATTATTTAAATGCGTTAAAATCCAATGGATAGTTTTTGCATGAGATGATTGTTGATTGTCTACAGCGTTCAACTCTGACACAGTTCGACCTGAATAAACTCGACCTTGGTTCTCTTGAGTTCGACTAGTAGTAGTATTCGAGACCGTTGATTATGCCATCCTCATCAACGTTTTGGTGACTGAATGAGTCTGTAAAATTAAAACAATATATATTAGTTAAATACGGATTATAGTTTCTTATAACACAAAGCAAATGTTACTTTCTGATCCCATATAAAAGTATATCGAACACGACATTATATATAGAATTATATATATATTGAAAAGATAGATAGTATTGATTTTTAGCATGTATTTGATTCTAACAAGTTCCTCTCCAGAGCCCCGTATCTGTTCAATATTCACCAGATTTGTATAAGTATTCTAATATACAGTAACATAAATATAGATAAAAACCTACGTTTTAATTCCATTGCAGCCATTGCACCGACAATCACGTGTATTGGTTCAGTTCTGTCAGAAACGTTAATAGTTTCATGGTCACAAGATAAGTAGCTTTCACCAACAGCATTCGATCCTTCAGGCTAAGTGTTGATTTGGTCTTATATTCTTCATAGTATTTATCTGCAGCGATTCTAAACGTTACTCCAACCATTCTCGTTATATCCTCCGTAACGGTACACTCTGTTTGTTGGTCCATCATTGTAGATTGTATACAGTAAACTAATGGCACCTGTTATATAATCAAAGTTGTAGTTACTATTTGCACGGTGTCTGGCTACACTCTTTGATGCTGTTCAGTTATGACTATTTTTTAAGTACAGCCTTGTTATTTAAACAACTGCCATATCCCGTTTCAAAACCACGTGGTGTAAACATTGGCAGTGTGTCAATCATGAGTAAACTCAGGACTAACTAAAGATTAGTCGGTCAACAGTACACTTCTCGCGTTATATATATAACCCTTTATGTCATTATTCGAATCTTTTTAATAGCGATAAAAAGCTTTTCAAAAATGAACACATGGGTTAACGTAGATCTGTTATGAAAACAAATTTGTTTCAAAAGATGTACCGCATTTATTGTTCAAAAGTAAAATTAGAATTCAGTTTAAATCAAGTAATAGCGCAGTGCATTTCAGCGGAAATCTATCAAAAGAAAGCTTGCATTGTGAATCACTTGACACGTTCAGTTAATTAGAACTATTGAAACTAATGTGGTCTACATATAGCTTCATACATATATATTTGATGCAAAATTACTTTTTTTAAGAATAAGATATTTCCTAATTGGTTACTAAAGCGAATGAAATGAAAATTTGAACGTGATTATATACATATAATATAAGACTGATATTGAAAGAAAATAAACGTAAACGTTTTTTCTTTGTATTTACTTTATATATTTACTGTTATTTAGATAACATTATGTATGCCTTTGTGTTGTATTGCTAAATATACTACCTCGCCTACCCGTTGCACCTTATTGGCTTTTTGGATGTAGATCATATTACAATATCTCCTGGAAAGCGTCCATGGCCATATGAATAATACGACAAGTAAATGAAGAAGTAACAATGGATATTGGAAATTCCAAATCCATTAGAATACGATAAATTAGATATAACAGCGGCGTCAACGTAAAGAACAATTGCAAATCCAAAACGGGATGTGACCAGGTGTCTGGAAGGAGTCATCGTCCCTTGTAAGCATGCCGCACCCGTCGCAAATGTTCCATGGAATTTTGATATAGACTTAAAAATTGTTAAATTTTGGTGCATTTTGGTATAATCTAAACAATTTAAAAAGTCAAGTCAATTTTTATAGTAGTTAGAGATATCAGTTTCTATTATATTTCTGAAGCCAAATATTATTTTTCTTTAGATTTTATCAAATGCTACATCGATATTGATATCAAACAGTTTCCTTCTGTCTAGACAGGAAACAAATTATATTAAAAACATATGTATGTCTTAATGATATAACCGAGTTAAAAGTAAAAATGTAGAAGTTCCAAAGGATATTGGAAACTTCGAGACCATTAGGATTGGACAATTTGGATATGATATAAAAATATCAACATGAGGAAGTATTGCAAATCCCAAACGGGATGTGACAAGGTGTTCGGAAGGAGCCAGCGTTCCCAAAATCAATGAAATTAATTGGTATTGGTATGTAACGCCAAAATCACATTAATGCCTTAAAACCTACGTTTCCGAAGTTCAACTTATTTTTTGTCAGTTAATTTGTGTGAGAGTAGAACTATGTCTACCTCAGTGATATGATTAGTCATTTCAACGAACTAGGGAAAACCCTACTTTAACTCAGCAAAAACTGATATGGAACGTCAAAATTAACTTGAGTAATGAGTAAAACCTAGCTTATCGCCAGATAATGCGAATTTCGAGAAAAATCTAGATTTCACTGGAGAGAAACTGATTTTTACTGTTTATGTGATTAAGCGTTGTAACTTGATTAAATTTGTGGTTTTTCGAAAATTCCAGACCACAGTCATCTATTTGATGATGACGCAGTAAAATATAGTTTTTTCAACTAACCTAGTTTCCTTCAGGTTAATGCTATTTAACCCATCCACCCCTAAAGATAACTTTGGACTGGCCTAAGTCCATTGTTTTTCAGGCATTGATGAGTTAATGACAAAAACTACGTTTTACTGTAAAAAGTGGGTTTAAGCTTGATAATACCTTTATATGTGGATTATAGGGTTATTTTTTGTTTCTTGTGGTTTCAAATGACTGTACATGAAAAGAAGGTCAATTAATAAAATTACCAAGGCAACAGGATCAGAATTGGCATGCCTTATAAGACAAAACATGCTTTTATAAAAAAAATCAAAAATATCATTCATATATATATATATATATATATATATATATATATATATATATATATATATATATATATATATATATATATATATATATATATGATCAATTTATTGTCATGTGTCATAAAAATGAATCATAAATTTAACAAGATAGAATTTGTTATACATTTGTATCTAGAATATATTGTGAAAAGAAGGAAATAGATTTTGTTGAGTTGGTTCTAGTTTACATGTAAAATTAAACATGACTGTATGACAAATCTTAGGACTTTGAACACCACAGCGATTCCTGTACTGTTAATACATGTTGCTGTACTGTGAAAGCTTATCGTTTTTACTCGACATCGGTGAATCTACCGTGAGTTCTGTGTAAAGGTCAAGTTCGGTGAAAATATCATCGGTTTTCGTTAGGTGGGAGGCGATATATGGACCTCTCTACGTAAATGTGTTAAGACCAAAATCATCACGTTTGTCGTAAAAAGTTGTTGTTGTTTTTGTAGTTGTTGTTGTTGTTGTTATTGTTGTTGATGTTGTTGTTGTTGTTGTTGTTGTCGTCGTTAATTTGCCATCCAGCAATTATATCGTGCGTGCAAATGAATATTCACACACAAAGGGAGGAGGTCGTCTATTACTCGTTTTTATTTATTTTTTAGTTTTTCCTTCAATTTTTTTTTTTTTTTTTATATATTTACGAAATTAATTATATTTCGGTACAGTGTGCACATAAATGTTTGAGGTCAAATTGCTCTTTCGAAGTAATGTCAATATGATTCTCTCTTTTTAATATGATCCCACCCCTGGATTTTCACCTCTGAGGTCCGTGATTGTCCGCTGTTCACTAGATTTGTATATTGCGTCTTAGACATCCTGAAGATTAATACATTGGTATCTGTGATTTTTCTATTTAGATATGTTAACATGTAACAAACGCTGATGGATAAAACCGACCTCATATCATTTCTCTTGATTCAAGTTATATCTTATTGTAAGTATGCCGTGCAATTTAAAGTTGTTCTTTCACAGAATTGCATGGATAATAAAAATAAAATGTTCTATATACTGAACAATATCTTTGGATTTACTGTACTTAAATGTTCGGTTAGTTCAACGGATAAAATAACTTTGAAATTTTGTGTCAAAACAGTTTACCTTGAGATCTAATATAACCTGATAAAGCTTAATAGAAAACGCAGAGAAACAGTGAATTTAACACGTTTTTAAAAAACCCAGCCTAAATGCTGTAATCGTAACTACAGGAGGAACCATTCTTAAACAGCATATTATTTATTTTAAGCTTGTAACATCACTTCCCAAGCTTGTGAAGAGAAAATGTTGGATTGTACGAAAGATAAGCTATTTCACGGTTTTATTGGAAGTTAGTAGATGTACCGATCGTCATTTTTCTCCAATGTTTTATATTTATTTATTTATTTATAAATAGGCGATATAATCATGGAGTCTGGTAAGATGTTGTCGTCATACTCAGAGAGACAGTGTCTGAAAATAAGTAACGTCCCAGACTTTATACTGTATCAGTATAAATTTGGAAATAAAATGAAATATAGGATTTTTTGTTTTAAGTCAATTTAGTTAACGTTCTGTTCATCAATACTTACGGCATTAAATATCATCGATCTGAATTTCCGGACATCCTGAAGATTTATGTTTTGGAATCTGATATTTTTTATAATTAATGTTAGAAATGATTTTGTATTATTTCTATTGATAATTTATCTTATTTTTACATTTTAATTAATTCGAGATGACTAAATCAAAATGTAATGTCACCGAGTTTATTTAGAAATCATTTGTGAACCTGAATTAATCATGCGAACACTATACATTTGCGATTTAAACATACAGATATATGTACTTATGGGCACCCGTGTTGAACACAAAACTATAAGAAATATTATTTTAAAATAATAATGTTAAAATTGCCATGTAAATACTTTGACTATATCCGTTTTATTAATAGTTGAAAATTTTATTTTAAAATTGTTGAAAAAGGCCTATTTCTGTGACACACTCGGACAAGTGTAGCTGTCCCTGGTACACCAGTACACTAGACTATTTTTAGATGAGGCGATGATAATAACAAGTTTAATTTGATACACAGTTCATGATGCACTCATTTACTTCCGCTTCTTGTCAATGTTACCCACTAATCACAACGCATGATAAAATGTTCATATATATTTTTTAATTCATCTGTAAAAGTAATCAAAATGACAACAATAGATAAAATACTCTCTCTTTAGATATTGAATAACAACGATATTGTGTATTGCCAGCATATGTGTTAAAACTCCCACACATACAATGTACTTCAACTAGCATATTATGTCTCAGTCCAATTGTATAACACTGTCCGATAAATTTCAGTAGACACTACTGACCCACTTCTGACCGTATCCGTAAGGTCATTCACAGACGGGACCACAGCGTAATGCCTCACGTACTTCGTCCTTTACTTATTAACGGTTTTTGCCACAAGCGTAGTACTCAGTTTCCGTAACCATTATGCTGGAAAATAGAAATGAGAATTATAAGCTAATGTAAGATTAACCTTTACAAAGCTCAAGATAATAAAAGTCATTTTAATATTCATTGCCACAGTTAGAGAATACCTATTTAGTGTCTCGGGAGTTCACTAAATTCTAATTTGTATTTTTATTAAGAGGATTAGCCATGTCAGAAAACTGTAAATGACAATCCATGTCAATACCCTCAGAATTCCAAGACAATGGTTCAAGAACCGTTGTTAAGTTATGTTTCGAATTTTCTAAAATAATATAGTAAAAATATTAACCATGTCCAAAAGTTTGAAATGGCAAACTCAAGTCATGTCAATACCCTAAAAAAGAGCCCTTGATATGTTTCCAATGTCCAAAAGCATATTACCCAAACACAATATTACTTTGAAAGTGTTTGCTTTAGAGTATTTAAACAAATCCAATCTCTTGGTATCATTATAACGAAGCATAATAATTACGACATTGCACAATTCTGTTGTGATTTTATTTTATTTTATTTTTATTATATTATCTTAATTTAATTTTATTCACTATATTAAAGAAAATTCAAATGCATTTGCTATATAATTTATAAAATGTTTATTTTCATTATAAAGCGAAGTATCCCATGTTAAAACGTAACTCGTCTCAAAATGTCTAGATTTTCTCTTTTATGTAAAAATACCAGACTGGTATAAAAGATCATTATTCAATGCACTCGCGATCATGTACGAAAGACAACAGTGTGTTTCTGTTATCTATAATTTAAAATATCTATATCAATCTTAACTTACTTTCGATGTCCAGATCGGGAAAACGGCGACTCAGAGTTACACATAGGTACTTAATTTAGCAAGTACAGTAATGCACCCTAGGGCAAAGCAGCAGATTGAACAAATGTTTCTTTTAGCCACAATGATTATCCTATTCCTGTTTTTTCCATAACACTCATTATAATTGTCCCCGGATGTACGTAGAAATAGTCCAATTTTTCTGGTAATTTCCTCTTGGCACTTTTCATTTTTGGCCAGTGTTTCAATATCGTACAGCTGATGATGGTTCTGGGATAATAATTCGCGGTGGTATGTCGTGTGGACTTCTCGGGAATCCATATTTTGTCCTTATTTTCCTTAGCTCTTGAACTAAAATGTTGTCGTGGGTTTATCATATATATTCTTGTATTTAGATTCAATGTTCAGTAGTTTCTCTTCCGCTGTCGTATAATGTATATTTTCTTTGTCAATATATCTCTATATACCATATGAACTACTTCTAAACCTTTATATATAACTGATCAACCAGTCGTTTACCCACTATGAGATCACTGATATTTGTTTTGGCAACATTCCAAAATGCATATTATTGAGAATGGAAATTATTATTTATATTTAGAACATGATGCAATCAGTTTGTTTAGATTAAACTAACAATCATTCTGCTACAATTCACCTCAAAATAAAGGTTATCGGTAAAACAATCATTGGTAATTTAAGAAGACTTGATGTAGACAGCCCTCAACCACAAAATGAAAAGTAAATGTAAAGCACGTAATTACGGTGTTATAATATCGTACATAAAATACTAAGCACAAACATACATGAAATACTGCAAAAAATGTCCTATACATATTCTTGGAATATAACTTTGAATATTATAAGTTCTGGATTAATATTATAGATACTTTTTTTTTATTTTTTAGAACATTTTATTTACCCCAGCAAAACACCCAAATGCGGTTAGGGCCTCAACTGAGCTCTTGAAGCATGAAGTACATATCGATTTTGAAATAAGAAGCAAAATAAAGATAAAAAAATCGTTTTTATTTCATTTCATACAGTTACAAATGCTTTTTTCAGCAAAATTGATATTCTGCCTTTCTTTTCTGTCAAATGCAAATGTTACTCCTAGCTTCCAGACGCCTCTTTTCCGTTATATTGATTCAAAATAAATGTAGTAAAAGCATTAGGTGTCATTACATCATGTCGAGTTGTCAAAGTAAAAATGAAGAAGTACCAATGAATATTCGAAACTCCAAGATTACGTCAAATTGGCTTTAATGACGGCATCAACATGAAGAACAATTGCAAATCCCAAACGGGATGAGACCAGGTGTCCGGAAGGAGTCAGCGTCCACTGTAAGGATGCTTCACCCATCACAATAAGTCAACTCGCAGTAGTCAAGTGGAACAATATTTAATTAGATGCGCGGTAAATGGTTGGAATCCAGGAGCCCTTTTTCACAAAGTCGTGGGTCTTAATTTTATCGACCTTAAAGGGGCAGATGCTGTGTTTATAGAAAATACTTTTCTTTCTTATTTTACTACATCGATTGATGCACAATAACAAAAAAAGAAATATACATGGGCATAAAAATTCTTAGATTCCTATATATATCTTGTGAAAAAAGCTTGAGAAACCCAGGTTTGGCACTTTTACATTTGCAAATGATGAAATCGACCTTACTACTACTATATCTATATCCATACGGCACTGGACTTTATTTTCACAAAGGAATGCAAGAATGTTTATGCCTATGTATTTCTCTTATTTGTTATTGTATATCAATTTAAGAAATAAAAATATTGTAATGCGATATAATATGTCACAATGATTATTTTTGTCATATAGTCGAGAATATGACATATAGTCGAGAATATGATAAAATATGTGTTCAAATACATTATCAATCACGTGAAACGTTGTAAAAGATCTTCTTTTTTGAAGTTATTTGTTTTATTAGAATTTAAGTTTTCCCGTACCTTAAAAAATCCAGCTGTATTTCCGTATGCAATGACCTTTCAGATAAATTCTTTCGCCATATCAAATGTACTTCGTAATTCTGTCAGGGGATCTCGGTCATTTACTCTATTAAAGTCGGCAATTTTTATGTGTTTTATATTAACATTTAAAATACAGGACGTGATTTTTGTTGGAAAGTGCATGTATTATGTAAAATATATCACCCAATATACCCGGCACGTGGACAATTTCAGAAATGAATGTTTTAAAACGACGAAAAAGACCTTCTCTGCCTGATTTAGGTATGAATATAAAAATTTCAGATACCAAAGTATAAATCAATAGAATGTCCAGGACATAGATACAAATCCAGTAAAAATGGACAAACACGGACCTCTGAAAACCAAGAGGTGGGATCAGGTGCCATGGAGGAGTAAGCATCCCCTGTCGACCGGTCACACCCGCCGTGAGTCCACAGTCAAGTCCAATGAAACAAGTGAGGAGTGTATCCTCGTCACAGTTGGTACAGACGTTTCAACAACCGCCAACGAAAAGGCAACTCAACATTCCACTTAGTGAAACAGAGTAGTCGCAAACAAGACCATAAAATTTGCGGAACGTTGACATTAAACGCGGTTTTTGATATCCCTGTGTCATTAATTTGTCAGTGAGTAGTTTACCTCTGTATATGAAATATTCATATGTTGTGCACGCCCTGGCATATCGGATCATTTGTGAAATATAAACTCCATATGCGGGTGACTGAGGGATATTACTACTTAAATGTGGAAAATTTACGATGGGAAAGCCGAAATCGTCGCGCTTATCGTATAGCTTAGTTGCTAATTTCCCGTCTGTTTTTATATTAAGTAAAATGTCTAAGTATGAAGCGTGTGTGCTTGATTCTGTTGTGTCTTTCATTTCTAGTTCGCTGGGATATATCGCATTGACATATGTATGAAAATTGTCATTATTAATTGACAATATGTCGTCGATATATCTAAATGTCAAATTAAAGGACACCGCTAACTTTTTCTTCTTTTGATTCAGCAGTTTCTGAATGAAGTCTGCTTCGTATGAATAAAGGAACAGGTCGGCCAATAAAGGAGCACAATTGGTTCCCATAGGAATGTCGACTGTTTGTTGAAAGACCACGTCTCCGAACATTACAAAATATATTGTCTATTAGAAATTCCAGCATGTTTTTTTTTATATCAACTTCAGTATATTTATGTGTAGAATCAGAGTGGTGTTTGACGAAATAAGTATCCTGATAGCCAATCACTAGATATTTAAATTTTCGGGTACCACCTTTAGTGAAAAAGCAGAAAAGCTGAAAAGTCTTTCTTTTAATTTTTTATGTGATGATGATGTACGAAAATAAACGCAAAGGGTAATAAGAATAGAATGTATATTAACTACAAATAGCACATGTTTATTGGACACTCGGTAATCTTCGTAAAAAACGAAAGATAATTTGCCATGCTCATAGCAATGGCGGAAAAACAAGCGTATGCAGAATATAGCACAGGTAAAATTTATGACACTTCAACCTGGTTACGTCACTATTTAGACCTTGCTTGCTGGGGTTCTGTTGCAAAGCTTTCTTACGACTAACAAAGCCATGGGTCTTTTGAGTGTCCCGTGTCAAGCTAGGTGTGGCAAATAAACAAAGCCTCGCTGTCTTAGTGTCAGTCCATAACACAGATAAAAATTTGTGGTATTTCATTTTAAGCTGGAGACATTTCCATATAAGAAAAAAAAAACAACAAAAATCCTAATCTAAGTGAACCGTTTTGGCGTGGTGTAGTATAGATTTAAAACTGGGATATGAGACTATTTGGACATTAACAAGATCTTGGGCTAGCCATTGGTCAAAAGTGAATAACTCGAAGTCGTTTTATAGCGATAATAAAATTAATGTTTAAATGTATTGGAAGATGCGTGCGGTAAAACATAATATGTGATATTTCTAGGACAACACGAACAGACCTCCACTTGATATCATAATTCCACCTGTAACACATCGTACAGCGACAAAAACAACTTATTTGTTCTGTGAATAAAAGGCCTTGATCTTCCAACTTCACCAGGTGAAATAATAAGTGACCAGTTTCTAGAGCGTAAACAAGTGCGACAAACTACAAATGTTAACATTTGTATACCATTGTCTGACTAACTCGCTAAACAATCAGTTGTAAGTCACACTGTTTTGAACCAGGCTGTTTTGTCTGGCTGTGGCAATACACTAATCTGTCCTGGTCACACGTGGTTATTAAGCCTTTATACAATTGTTGGATTGTATTGGGGTTTATTTAAGTGTGCATTGGTAGTTACTATTTCTATAAGTTGTGGTAATTAATGAGACAATAGAAAATTTAATCGGAATATGAATTTTACAATACCGTTGTCATTTTGAAACAAACACATACGCTGATCATTAAGTACCTTTAAAGTTTTGTAACCATAGACAATATAACATGTTTTTTATTCAATAAATAGCAGTAATTGGAATTATCTTATGTTCAATACATTGCATGTATATAATGTGTATCGTATACTTGGATATTTCCGCGTGCTGTTAATTATGCGATTTTCTTATACAAACCATACGCGTTGTTTATTACGCATTGCCATAATCTTGTAATCAACAAAAATTCTAAGTAGAACCCCGGGACTGGTTCCTGGGGGGGGGGGGGTTAATTTGCACGAAATACCCCTCTTCGCATATTCGGTAAATTACCCCATGCATAAGTTTTCACGTATACAGTACTATATACATTTGATTTTACGTTTTAACTTCTGTTGATACATAATATATGTCACTCATTAGAAATTTAATCGAAATTATATCACGGAAGACATGCTTGAACAGCACTGACAATACAACAAGGAAATGTCCTTAAGACTAGTAGTAACTAAAGAATCAAATAGAGTACTGACGTCAAAATGTAGAACAATTAAAAAAAAGAACATTTGAAACTGAACTATAGAAGCAGTTTACCATGACTATCAACAAATCGGAAACATACATAATAGAAACATATCCCAGATGTAATGGGTGATAGATTAGGTGTGCTTTCTGTTCACTTTGTCCTATCATCATGACTCTGTCAGAAATTAAACTGTAAAAGCATATTGGGCGTATCAAGGAAGATTTTCTTTTTCAAAGAACAACCTATTTTTAAAAGAAATAACAATTCTATTCAAAACGTGCCTTTTCAAAACACGAACATATCTCATTTGTATCTTCTTATTGTCAATACTGATTGTGAATATGACCTTCTTGCAAAGAAATGTTAATTTCATATTACATAATATAGTAGTAAATAAAACAGGCCAACTCATGATGATGATGATGATGATGATGATCATCATCATCATCATCATTATTATTATTATTTAAAAGGGGTTACTTTATTTATTGATGCATAACTGTAAATTTTGCGGTTTTTTTTTGTTTTATATCTAAATATTTATTGTATTTGGTATATATTCATATTTTATTTTCATGTATAATATACATTCTAATATGAGGTGCGTATTATATTATTATATATGCGTGAAGTGACGAATTGACGAGTGACGAAAAGTTGTGAAGTTAGTTTGACGAGTGACGATTTTTTTCCCTCTGTCTCTAGACATATTAAATAGAAATCGAGAATTTTTTTTCTTAAAATTTTATTTTTGGCTTAAGATACTGTCTTTAATAATCTGAAATATAAATCTGGGATTATTTCAATTTTTTAAGTCAGAGGTCCCCATGATCCCTGATTTCTATTTAAAATGTCTAAAGACAGTGTCTTAAGCCAAAAAAAAAAAGATTTTAAGAGAAAAAAAATCGTCACTCGTCAATCTGTTTGACGAATTAACGAAGTCCCCAGGAGGGACCTCTGACTTCAAATTTTGAAAGAAAGCCCGGATTTATTTTTAAGATATATAGAGACAATGAATTAGACACGAAAAAAAGAAATTTTAGGAAAACGCGTCAATTCGTCACTCGTCAAACTAACTTCACAACTTTTCGTCACTCGTCAATTCGTCACTCGTCAAACTAACTTCACGCACGTTCGTATCTGCCATTCATATGTATATAAAATACACATGTTTTAAACCATGAGTATATTTGTTCTTGTTCTTTTTTTAATTCAAGTCGCCTTATTACGTATAATACTATACAAGAGAAAGCAACCAGAGAGGTCGGCTTAAATCCCATGCCATATTAATCTGTAATTATTTATCTGTAGAAATCAATCAAAAGCACATTGAAGTGGTTTTTAGATATGTCTAGGTGGATATGAGTCTTTCCTGGTAAATATACATGTATACACTGTCAAGATAACGCTACCTTAAATTATACCACATCACGGGGCATACTGATAACTTGATAACAGCATTTGTCAAACCCGACAGAATAAATCAGATGATAATATCATTCGAGCAAGTTCCTCCACATTCTGTTTATTTTTATATTTTTATATTTTAAAAATAAAACTGAAACTAAGACGACTATATTATCTACAGTTATCAACGAGTAGAGATCACTTGATCGCCATTGCGCAATGTTTATTTTTATTTCATTTTCGGTACTTCCTTAAAATTGTAAATTAAATTTAAATATAGGGTTTTTGTTTTTATTATTTTTATCACGTATGACATTGATTTCTATATTAAACAATATTAAAAAATGAACTTATATCGGAACATATCTGGTTTTGGATTGTATGACTATAATGACCTAAATGAAATCTACGGAAGCCGATACGTGCCACATGTAGTAATAAAAATATTTTGTTATAACGACATATATCTTGCTAAAACGACTTAATATGTCGTTATAACGAGATATGTATTATCTTGTTATAACAAGATAATTATTGTCGTTATAACAAGATATTATGTCGTAATAACAAGATATTATGTTGTTTATAACGAGATATGAATTATCTTGTCTTATAACAAGATATTATGTCGTTCTAACAAAATAGTATGTCGTATATAACAAGAAATATTATGTTGTAATAACAAGATATTATGTTGTTATAACGAGATATGAATTAATCATTGTTATAACAAGAATATTATGTCGTAATAACAAGATATTATGTCGTAATAACAAGATATTATCTTGTTTTAAACAAGATATGAATTATCTTAGTTATAACAGATTTTAGTTCGTTATTATAAACAAAATAATATGTTCGTAATAACAAGATATTATGTTCGTAATAACAAGATATTAAAGTTGTTAATAACAAGATATCAATTATCTTGTTATAACAAGATATTATGTCCCCGTAATAACAAGATATTATGTCGTAATAACTAGATATTATTTTGCTATAACAAGATATGAATTATCTTTGTTATAACAAGATATTATGTCGTTATAACAAAAATAATATGTCGTAATAAACAAGATATTATGTCGTAATAACAAGATATTATGTTGTTTATAACAAGATATGAATTATCTTGTTATAAACAAGATATTTTATCGCAATAACAAGATATTATGTCGAAATTACGGAAGCGTATTTGGGCCACGAGTTGTTTTGTAATTGTTAGTTATTAAGGTTTACTTGAATTGTTTTTTCACACATCGTTGTTCTTAATAAGGCATTATAACATCGCGTTATTATCTGGTAATAATTGTGTTTACAAGGACACTTATCATGTTATATTTGTACCATTCTTATTCAATATTATTATTAACGCAACCTTAATTTTTAAAGAAGCTATATTTTATGAAAAATAAAACCACTTCGAACTTTTTCATGAAATACTCCTTTTTTTAAGGCATTGTCTTGAGAAAAATTGCAACAAATTTGTTGTGTAATATCACAACCTTCTTTTATTTATTTCTCAGTATATCTTAATGGTGTCTTAATTTAAGTAGTTGTATTATGGTTTTAAAAACCCTTTCACCCCTGAAAATCTGAATCTGAATGGTAATGCTACTCATTTTATTGTTAAAGACTAGTTTTTTATGGTCTGTGGGGTTGTTGAAAGGGTCAAATAGACCATTGTAACTCGCTTGGCAAATTTTGTCGAGTCAGATTATATATTTTCATACCGTCGCAGGACAGGGGGGGGGGGAAAATTATTTATTTTAAAGCAGACCAGAGACAGATTGTTTATATTTTTCAGTTTTTTTGCTTTTGTAGTCAGAAAAGTAATATATTGCAGTGGCGGATTAAAAAAAAATGTCATGGGGAGTTGAGAGTGTAACATAAAAAATATCTATACTATTTAAAACCGATATATAAATCTACAATACATACGGCACTGCATATTGGATTAGTGAGGCAAGATTTCGCCACGGAAAAGGTGACACACTGTCGCATCTTTCAGAAATTTTCAGAAATTTGGAATCCTGAACAGACATTTTATCAGTTTCAAGATACAAAATTACGCCTGTCTACCTGTCTAATACAGTGGCTTTGGAAGCAAATCAAATGGGGGGGGGGGGGGGGGGTCAAATTTGTTTTTCTGAAAATGTTTTCCCCGGTAAAAAAAATATTTTCATATACCTTTTGATTATGCAATAAAACATATACAACAGTGCGGCGGATCTAGAATTTTTTCAAGTGACGAGGGTGAGTGGGTTTGAGGCTGGAGACATGAAATTATACTTGTTAAAACTGTTATATAATGCGTACCCTCACCAAAAGGCAGACTTATGATTTAAAGTTGGATAGGGTGCAAATGTAGAAATATATTCGCATTTTACTTTTGAAAGCTCCGGGAAGCATTTTCCTGGATTCCAGACATGTTGATAATATAAAAAAATGTATGTGAAAAAGTTGCGGGGGGGGGGGGGGGGTCTATGTAATGTGTCTCACACTGATTATCCATCTAAACTAAAATTGTTTCAGGAAACATATTCCACCCCTCTGATAGACGGATCAAAACATCCAAAATGAAAGTGAAATTCAACTCCGGCTAGGGGATTCTAGTGTATGTTCTCCAGATAAAAGTTGGAATGTTTCCAATTTGGAAGCCCAATAAAGCATTTTGTAACTGCCCCCCCCCCCCGAAAAAAATCAGTTTTCCATATGTTCCATGGAGTATACTAGTACTCTCTAGAAAATGTTAAATTTCACAAGTCCAGAGAGATTCAAAGTTAATTATCTAGGTTCCAGACATTAAATTAGGGCACTGGTTTTATCTTTATCCTCAAATTCATTAAACGGAAAGACTGATTATTTGTATAAGTCAATTTTTGGGGGGGTGGGGGTTGGGTTTTGTCGGCGTTTTTCTCCTTCCTCGTGGTGGATTTGCAGAACAAATGGATAGAGATGCCCACTGATTAAGTCAGCAGCGAAACTTCTTTGATCTTAATTATATATAAATGTCTTTATGTATTAATCAAGAAAGATGAGCGTAGCCAGTCGACAAAATTGTAGAAAGAAATACGGCGAGCTAAGCGAGTCGAAACTTTTTAAAAAAATGATTTTCATCACAAACTTTAGCACCAGTTAAGGTCAGATTATATAAAGGACAGACTATTTCTTTTCAATGTTTTCAAGGCCCCAGAATATTAATTTAAAATCCTGATAAAACAAGATGATAAGACCCACCCCCCCACCCCCGAATCAATACTCATCGCCTTATATATCCCATTCTTCCATGTCTAGCGTATCAGAATGATGGCGAGAATGAACTGCCTGAGGAGCTTAAAAATAAAAAAACAGGTTTGTGCGTTAATTTTAGAAATATGTCACAATTATTTGGAAAAAATATCAAGCAGAAAAATGTCTCTTATAACGGACCAATCTAATTATATAAACGATCTCTAATCGACTACCTGTTTTCTGATATCGTCGCGTACAGGATCTAACGCAATCCGCTCTGGGGTCACGCGCGGATGGACCTCGTAAATTTGTCATTTTCGACCCATGAAAAACAGACAAAGCGATACTTACACAATCTTGTAAGCGATCTAATGGCAAAGAGATGTAAATATTTTTAAATTTTAAAAACAAACACAAAATCCGAAATGTACACGAATTATTTTCATAACGTTGGATAGATTCGAATCACCAAATATATTCCGATGGACTTTTGCGGACTGGACTGACGGTTTCCTTTTTATAAAATAAATTTACATCTCTTGTCATTTAATTTTGTAAGTCGCATTTTTATTGGTCGAACATTATAAACTTACGAGAGGTCATTCGCACGTGACCCCATATCGGATTTGCGATGTATATCGGAAAACGGCAGCAGTGAGAGATTAGATTGATAACGGACAATTTAAAACAATTTTTTACAGAACATACTCTTATCAAATTTTAATAAAACGTATTTTTAAGGTTGCAATAGTAACAATATTGAAACAATAATGATAAAATGTGACATGAATAATGTCTTGTAACACACAGATAGTAATGCCAATGTTATGCCTTATTAAAAACAACGATGTGAAAAACAATGCAAATCAAACCTTAAACATAAACTAACAATTATAAGACAACTTGTGGTCCTAATACGCTTCCGTATATTTTCATATCTCGTTATAACAACATAATATCTTTGTTATAACAAGAAAATTCATATGTCGTTATAAAAACATAATATTTTGTTATTACGACATAATATATTGTTATTACGACATAATATCTTGTTATTAAAAGATAATTCATATGTCGTTATAACGACATAATATTTTGTTATTACGACATAATATCTTGTTATTACGACATAATATCTTGTTATAACAAGTATAATTCATATGTCGTTATAACAACATAATATCTTGTTATTACGACATTAATATTCTTGTTATAACGACATAAAATATCTTGTTATAACAAGATAATTTCATATGTCGTTATAACAACATAATATCATCTGTTATACGACATAATAATTTGTTTATATAACGACATAATATCTTGTTATAACAACATATTTCATATCTCGTTATAACAACATAATAATATCTTGTTATTACGACATAAATATCTTGTTATTACGACATAATATCTTGTTATAACAAGATATTTACAATATCTCGTTATAACAACATAATATCTTGGTTATTACGACACCAATATCTTGTTATTACGACATAATGATCTTGTTTATAACAAAATAATATTCATATCGTCGTTATAAACAAACATAATATCTTGTTATATTACGACATAATATCTTGTTATTACGACATATTATTTTGTTATAACGACATAATATCTTGTTATAACAAGATAATTATCTTGTTATTACGACATAATATTTTGTTATTACGACAAAATATCTTTGTTATAACAAAATAATTTATATCTCGTTATATAACGACACATAATATCTTGTTATAACGACATAATATTTTGTTATTACGACATAATACCTTGTTATAACAAGATAATTAATATGTCGTTATAACAACATAATAAGTCGTTATAACGACATATATGTTTGTTATAACGACATATTTTTATTACTACATATGGCACGTGTCGGCTTCCGTAGAAATCCGGTCTTACTTATACTTTCGCTAACTTCCTCATACCACATTACCAATTAATATACAATTCATCATTTAAACTTGGTAAATATTTAACACCATTTAACTATTAATTAAATAGTAAACGTGTCTGTTTCCTATGACAAAACCTGCCCATCAAAAATACCAATATATTGAATTTAAAATTCTATGATAACTTAAAATTGGGCTGTCCATTATTTGACATCATATAATGAATAGCTTTCAAAAAAGTTTATTTCAGATGAAGTAAATAATATCATTCTTTTTTTTCGTTTTGTCTTGATTTTTTTTTATTAACGGCATATAGACTGACTTTGATATCCTCTCTCTAGAAATAAATCATACAATTACATAATAGAACATTGCATCATGTAGGATTTCATATAAATTATTATATTAATTTCTTTTCGTTATAGAGACATTAGCTGTATTTATTTTCAAATTTTGTTTTCTTCATTTGATACTGAGATGGATATACAATAACAAAAAAGAGAAATACCCAGGCATAAAAATTCTTAGATTCCAATATATTAAGTGAAAATAGCTTGAGAAACATTAATTAAAACCTTACAATTTGTGTATGGATACCACACAGGACTTAATTTCACAAAATATATAGGAATTTAAGATTTATTATGCCTGTATAGCTCTTATTTATACCACTTTATCGTTAGAAAATCCTGATACGTTTCAAATTGGAGCTCAACTGATGAAGTCTAATTGACAGAAACGATATCGTCTTGAGCATTATAACTGTGGTAATATGTTTATAATATTTTATTGAACATTAAGTGCAAGAAGTAAAAGTAGAAAAAAGTCTAATCTGTTGGTAAACACAGCTAATGTCCTTTTAATAGAGAGAAAACAATATAAATATCCGAAGTCAGGACCATAACTGTACATTAAATGCCGAATATAAAATGTTTAATATTTTTTTTAATTTTTAGTTTAAATCAGACACTAAAAATATCCCAAAATTTCTTTTCAAACTGACAGACCAAAACATACTTCTGTAACCTTTAAACAATAATTGTACATTAATAATTAAAAATATAGACTTTTGAGGATCATTAACTTTTTAAACAAATATAGTTCTAAAAAATGAAGATTAAAAATTGATATATACAGTTTTGTTTTTCAGCAAACCGTCATCACCGGAATTGCCGAATATTATTTTATTATGCAATGTATTTCTTTAAATGACATATATTCTAGCGATTTAGAAATTTAAAATCCAGTTAAACTTGTATATATAGACCCCCTTCAAGACACAACAAAACTAATCTTTATAAGTAGTTTGTCTTTATATAGAGGTTGATTTGTACACAGAAAGTACTATTGGGGACAACAAAAAATGGTCTCTGTGACCAAGTGGTCTTTATACGCAATTTTTACTGCACTGCATAATCAAGTCAATTAAAACATTTTACTTACTGCAAATTAAAAAGTTAACTGTACGACAAACTTGTCGATATCGAATTTTATATCGTCACCTTCCACATTAATGTAGCAGTGCACATGATATTTGTATCCCCCAAACGATCATTATGCTAGGCATAGATAGTGTACGGTCATATTATAGAGAGGGAAATGCTGATAGGTTGTTGATAAGGACAGTCATTATGCCAGGCATGTATATCCTACGGTCATATCATACTTGATAAATTGTTGTCACATGCCCTCATTATGCCTAAGCATATAGAGTGTACAATTACATAATACATAGAAGAACTACGAAATCAGTTGCTGTTACAAACGATTGTGTTCCCAGAGCATGTACAGCGTGTTGTCATATCATATAACGCCAAACTATCAAATAAAACATTGCCACAAGGATATAAAAACTCCCGATTTAAGTCAACATTTTGCATGTTTTCCTATAGATTTTATGTTCTTTTGTTTCTGTTTCATTATTTCACTATCTGGTACGCAATACCAATAGTCTATACAGATTGTGATTACATATCACGTTGTATTTTTAATTTGACAGTAGATTATTTAAATCCACGATTAAACTTCAAAATTCGGTAACATTTTAAAAACATCTATTTATTTATTGATTTTTCCAAGTATTATAATTAAACAGGTTAAACTCTCGCGCATTAATTGGTCGTTATGACGACAGCCAACAAAATTAGACTGTTACGTCATTTTCTGAGAGGCCATCACGACAATGGCGAATCTTGGAAGAGAAGTTTATGTGTGGCTGCTAAGTAAAAAATAAAGTTATTGAAAGAGGAATTTGAATTCAATCCCGTGGAGAGAGTATAAGTAGTATTCAATGATACCGAAATATTAATATATCCATTATTAGAAGACGTAGCCGTTGCAGCGCAAGTAGGCCTAACTAGTGCGGACAGTATATGTACTTGGATTTAAACTGATACTAACGCACTTGAACCTGGGGCTGATGCAACATTGCCAGTTGAAATGGAAGAGAGGGTGTTGCTAATAGCTTTTTCCTGTTGTGCGGTGCATTCGCGACTGTAACTTATGACCACTTTCACTTCGTGCCTGACGTATAAACATAATGACCTACATGTAAACATTAAGAAATGCCGTTCGGGGGTACTTAATTAGCGTTCAAAGCATTGATGTATGACTCGAATGTTTTCTGGATTGTTAACCAATGAAATCGTCTGAAATTGATTAATTTTAATTATATGCATTTATTGCCGCCCTGGTTGTAGAGAGAGATATGAGATATGTTTCTCTACAACCAGGGCAATAAATTGTTCATTAAACCGAAATACAGAATCAATAAAGACTGTCGAATAAACTGCAAGGATTTCCGTATGAGGGAGTCATGACGCACGCGAGGGAAACATGAAGTGTAGTCTCCCTGACACGTGACGGCTCTCAACCAATCCCTGACTGTGTTCTTTTAAAGAGGTATAATAATTTACTTTGTCTTACAGTTTTCCATGCTATTAACATTTGAATTTGTTTTACGCCACACTCAACAATGTTTTAGTTATATGGTGGCAGCCAGTTTTAATGGTGAAAGAGAGAAGCCGGTTATGTACAATAAACCCGTGAAGAGACTACCGGCCTTCCACAATTAAACTGCCGAACTTTCTCACAATATCAGCTTAATCCCAGAAGGTTCGAACCGGTGATGACCAGAAGTGAGAGACTTCATGATTCAAAGCTCGATGCACTAATCACTTGGCCATTGAGGTCCATATTAATGGTTTAAGATATCTATTTAGTACAGTAAAAAAGGAATGAACGATGACAACGATGAAATTTAAACTTTAGTCAAAATTAGGTTGGTTGTTTTGTGTTGAATTTTTGGTATTTTAGTCGGTATGGTTTGGTCTATTTAGAATTGATCTACCCTCAAAATTCAGTTAGAAATGGGCCATGAATTCCCGGCATTCGAATGTGTTCATACTTTGGATAATTAAATTGTGGACACTTTAACAGCGTGACGAAAATAAAACCATGGTAAAAATATCCCAGGTTCTAACAGTAACAAACTCTTGAATACAATATGCTATAACATGGAATAATGCATATGGGTGGGCAATTTGGGGATTATATGAGATAGATAATAACAAAAACATGATTCCATAGCCAAAGTAAAGTAATGCTAAAAGATTCGAAAAAATATATATCACACAAACAATGAATATACATGATTCGGATAAAATTACACGGCTGATTCATTTGGTTTTACCAATTCAAAATTCAGTTTACGGACACTTTTTACAGTTTATCGATCAATTTTTCAACTTCTTTTAAGGTAAGCATCTGAAGTGGTATTCTAATTGATTTTGTGTTTCACACTCGCACCACCAAATACAAACCCGATAACCGTGTTTATCATGTTTTCTACTGACTTCAGTGTATGATGCTTAATAGAAAGTGACTAACAGGTGCCCTTTGCTAGGAACGATCTTAATTGCCAGCAGGATCAAACTGAAAGGCAAGTATGAGTAAGTTCATTATGCAACTTTTTTTCCCAGGAGCATATAAGCTAAAGCCTAAACTTCGTTTACTAATATATTTAAAAAGTCAATATTGTTTTAATAAAGGAATATATATGACTAAACATATCTCATACTGCAGTTTAGGATTACAACGTAATTGCAAGTGAGCAAGTCTGCAGCTAATAGTATTCTTGTCCCGGTAAATAGAAATAATCTCTACAAGATATCCTATTATTGATATTATTTAATACGTACATGAGAAGAAAAAAGTGATCGGCTATTTAAAGTTCAGTCCGAAAGGTGAAAGGCAGACTTATACGGATTACTGGTAATGAGTCGTTACTTATCGTGGCCAAAACGGTTACATTATCCGTTTCCCACGGGTGTTATTTAGGTAGTTCCTTCACGTGCAATCACTCGCTCCAGTGTGATGTTTGTCTTGGCACAGTGCCATTTCATTATTACTTATTTTCTATAAAACCACAGAGTATGCCACAGTGGTCTAGATGATTTAAAATGTTAAACGGTGACCTAAAAATTCAAAATTTGTCTTCTTCCCCAGTCTTTGATGAAACCACAGTTATATAATACAATAAGGGCAAGAAAAGCCACATAATAAGCCTTTAACTAGTTTAAAGATAATTAATACTGGACTTGTTTTAATTGTTTGACAGATTTTGTATATTCTCACCTGGCTTCAACCAACTAATAAACAGGATGGCATCACACGATCAAACGCATTAGTATATGTGACGTAGACAGGGTATAATAACCCCTCCCTGACACCTGATCTCACATTTCTAATCTGCATTATGCATTTACCAGTAACTAGGTAAATACATATAAATGCCGTTCCAAGGTGTTGACCTAAAGAAAGTTCCGAAGGCAATACACGAAAAAATGAATATAGGACAAACAGAGACTTCTGAACCACTGTTGATACATCATTAATTTGTATGAATAGATTAGCTATGTTGGTAGAGCGCTTGATCTTCAACATTGGGGTCCCTGGTATGATCTTCGATCGTGCAGATTTATAGAGGTGTGTTTTCATCTCCTGTCCGCATAGCACTATGCCTAGATGGATAGTAAATGTTCTAGGATTAGCAGTTTTATTCCTTCTGATTGTACTTAAAAAAGCATTTGGACATACCAACAACTCAAGATGGACATAGAGGCGCATATAACATCTCTCCCTGTCTCACAGGCTTTAAAAGTAGTCACAAAATATACACAACGTTAGTGATCGACAATGTATAAACAGCATGGAAGAAACTGCTTACAAACAAAGTTTTGATTTTCATATTTCATAAATGTTAGAGTACAAAAGTGTACAACTGAAAATATTATTAACATCTACCAAAGTTACAGTTTTGAAAAAAGAAGTCAAACATATGCTCAAGACAAGACTTCATCAGTTGAGATCGAATTTAGAATAGATGTAGAGTTCATCATACAAGGCAAAAAACATGTATAACAAAATGTATTTGGGAAACAAATGATGCAACATTTATGTCATTTTTAAAGTAGAAGTTGTTTAAGAATCTACACATGTATTTGAGCCTTTTATTTGAAATTAATAACTGTATTTAAATTGGCATCTGTACCACAGCATGTTTATCTGCAAAACCATACAAGTATTTAAGCACATCGATCTTTCCTATTGTACAAATGATTACAAAATATAATGAATAATTCTATATCGTTGACTTATCAACAAGATAAACACCTTTTCATCGATTTGATTTAAATATCCTTTACCTATACACCTGTTTATAAGATAAAGCTCGAATTACTAACAAGAAGTGTTTTTACAATGTGAACCCGATACATGGTGACTGTCAGATATCAGGATATATGTAAAACTGTGGGTATACATTACGTCGAAGGAAAAAGTTTATATATGTATATTTATTTATTTATTTACAAAACAGCAACAGTGAGTTTACATGACGATAAAGTCAGATCCGTGTTACTTTTCTATTATTTAGGATGATGTCAATTTTAATCAGGTTTCATTGGTTTATTTGTATATTCATTTTTTGTGCTCGATTTTTCCTTATCGTTGTCGTTATTATCATCGTCATTATCATCGTCGTCAGTTGCTGATAGTAAGTATAAATGAGAATAAAAGTGTGTAGTCGGAAACAATTGCTGTGTTTTTAGCAAAATCATAATATTTATTTATGATTTGTTTTATTTCTGAAATACTCATTGGTACACAATGATTTTGAAAGTTTTACAAACTTTAATGAAACAGTATTACACACATAAACACAGAGACATAATAACTTTTTAAGCAAAAAGGAACTTGTATAATCCACACCTGAAGACCCCTGTCATGTACACCTGTTGTAATGTTAACATTAAAATGAACACCCGTAGATCATATAAAATACAGACACGTAAAATTACATCATATATAATACAAATAACATTAGATTAATGTTCGGTTTATCTTATAGGGCAGTGTTTTATCTGATTATCTGTAGTTTTATTTTTAATATTTGTTCATTCATTCAGGAATTTCCACTAAACCATTTACATATGAATTAGACAGAACCTAGAAATTGCTATTGTACTTTATACATACATATGATTGATATATATATATATTTGGCATAATTTACTAACACAAATCT
>BROG01000011.1:1707500-1742500 GCA_030159075.1 Atrina japonica | reverse complement strand
AGTAAAAACTGTGCCCTATGCCAATTGAAGCGCCTCGTTTTCATTTGCAATCTTTGTGGATACTGACCGAACAATCATTCATACCATACATGATATCTGATCATTAGTTCATGGGAAGATTTTCGAAGATGTCCCGACTTTGTCCCACTATGGGTCCTAGCCCATTTTCATTTGATAAGTTTATCCGATTTCGAATGAGGAAATGTCCAGTTTGATTAAAATTGGCCAAAAGATTATTGGAAAGTCGGAAATGTGTATTTTATTTACAAAAGACGACGCACGACAATAGACTGGCTCAGATGACCTTCAATGGTTGAAACATATAAACAATACATTAGAGCGAAGGCAATTTTCCTAGGACTATGCCAATTGATTTCTATTATTTGTACAACCACTTTACTTTGAATGAAAGAGACGTGATGTTGAGTTGGACCCTCACTCCGAATTATATTCTGAATATAAGAACAGAGTTCTATGAAAATCCTTTCAAGAGTCAAGGTTTAAGGAAATATAATGGAATGATTTTGACTATGTAAAATGGTTAATATGGCATCCGATACTTTAAGGTAACGCAAGTATTAACATCTTTTAACAGTAACCTTACAGCAATAGTTCTATCATTGTGACAGATCAGAATAAATTTGACATAGAAAATTGGTGTAGATATACAAATGATAAGGAAATTAAACTTTTAACACGCCACCTGTACGAGGTCAGGTAAATATTTGAACAAATATATGATCAAAATGTCATCTTTATACATAGAATCACGTGTCACCGTGTTATTGACCTTAGTTGATGAACCCTTAAATGTGATAATTTCGTGCTCCGTATAAACTTTCATATCAAGTCATTGTCTTTCAACGCACATCAAATTAGTTAAAAATAAACTTCTCTGATATATCTAAAAACTGCATTGAAGATAACGTTTAACCAAACTGTTGAACAGAATATATATTGACTTATTATTATTATATTATATTATTAACATATTTTAGTAGAATGTATTTTACAAACGTAAGAATTATGGGAAATAATTAAAGATAATTGTCATGTCAAGTTCTTTTACGCATCAGGTAATTAGACGCAAGTGCTAATTGGACACAGCATAAATGTGCCATAAATGTACTGTATACAAAGATAGATTGCTACAAATCCCCAGTTAACCTTGATTAGTATGATGAAATTTACTTGAAACTATGTATAAATAAATATCCAGTTCTTTAACAACATACAGACCATTGTTTTCATCAATCTCATATATATATTTTGAAAAACTGGAATATACATGCAATGGCTCATGGTAAAAAATTCCTTGAAGCACGAAGGATTTTTTTCCACAAGTCATTGCATGCATAATCCATGTTTGTCAAACAATGAAAAACAATCCTTATATTTATATATATTACCATTTTCTGTGAATCTGTAGTCAGCTGGATACGAAAATCATTCTATATAACTGACTTTTTGGAGGGAGGTTTTCATATGACGTAACAGCTGAACAGCTGTGTGTCAAGCAATGAATATAAATGAAACCGGTCTGTATACTTGCAATGAAGGAAATACGTGTCGGTAAAAAGTTCTTTGTAGCATGAAGGATTTTTTTGCATGTCATTGCATGCATTTTCCATGCTTTTCAAAAAATGATAAACAATCGTTATATTTATATATATTACCATTTTTCTGTGAATCTGTAGTCAGCTGGGTACGAAAATCATTCTGTATAATTGACATTTTTTTTTGGGGGGGGGGGATTTCATATGATGTAACAGCTGAACAGCTGTGTCAAGCAATGCCTATAAATGCAACCGGTCTGTATACTTGCTATGAAGGAAATATCAGTCGGTATGTAAATAAATAGGAATTTAAGATTTTTGTTATGATTGTGTGTAGCTCTTACTTGCTATTGTACATCAAGTGAAAGTAGTAAAAGTAGAATAAATCACAATTTCGTTTTGGTAAATACAGCTAATGTCCCTTTAAGTACTCATCAACTGTCAAGTTTGTTAGATTATGTTTTGTTGTGGATACAATGAAAGTAGTAGGGTCAGAGATTATAGAAATTTCTTTTACTTTTAGAATAAAACCTTCAGTAATATTTTGTTATCAAATCTCTGCTGATAAAACAATATGTAACTACATATTTAAGCTGTAGAGTACACTTCTTACTATATCATTTCATTAGCAATAAATGTAATTACTTCAAGTTCCTTAAAACACAAAACGCTCATAATTTTTTAAGATTTTTTTATTTTTTATTCCTTCAGATTTCAACAGTTATACTCAAAAGCGAGTTCACTCCTATAATTCATAACATCAACAGTAGAAAAATATTCATTATATTATTTCAAATGTAAAAATATAAAAATATGGACGGGAATTTGTTTTAAAAAATCAAATTTTCAACACAAGTAGAAGTAAAAAAAATACAAATAAATACAAATTTTAGAATAAATACTTAAATAATTTTTTTTTTCAGAAACATGCCTTGGGTTAGATACCAGATTAAAAAAAATGCCTGTCTCTGGTAGAAAAAACTCCCATTCACAAATCAATTCTAGAAATGTAACTGAAGTCTATTTCATCTAATCTCTGTATCATTTGAGATCTGTATTACAAAAATACTGGAATGTAACAGAAAATAAGAGTTGCAATTAACATCCCTTAGACTTACCCCCGAAATTAAATAAATATAGTAAAATAAATAATAATCACATACAAGAGTAAATCACTGATCTGTATACCCAATGCACCATGTCATGTATAAAGGTTTTCTTTTATAATTTCATTTGAATGTTCACACAGATTTAGTCTTCACAAATAGTTTTCTGGATACCACAATAGGGACAGAAATGTCAACAGTTGATATTAGTCTCCCTTTTGAAATATACAATTGATAACATGACAACACAGCCTCTGAATTTCAAAAACACCGAATTATCAGACTTGTAATTTAAAACGACTGATTTTTATACATAACCAACTTCTATATGCTCAAATTCATAATAACTTTGGAATGGTACGTGAAAATATAAGGTTCTAAAATTTTTAGTTAACACAAAGCTTAATCCAGTTTGTTTATATCACAACCCAATTTGCATATCAAAAATCAATATCAGTATGTTTACAACACTTTGGATTTCATCTTTTCACTTGTGATTTCATATTTCTTTATAATAAGGCAATTTCCTGGAATAACTCCGTCATTATATATGTCAGTTTCTCTAGTCCGTGTTCAGGATCAGACACACACCCTGTAATACCCAGTGACTTAGATGATCAGTTGTAGCCAGGTCAGCCTCAAACACGAGACCAACACCCATAGCATTTCTTCTTTGTGACGTCACATACACTGGTGTTCTGAATGTATTCTGAAAATGAAAAAAAACATTTGGATTGGTGCATGCTATCATTTAACATTTACTTTCCATGTGATCATAATTATGTCGATCATATCTGAAATATATCTGTAGCTACTTATGACCAATATTATACAAACTCTGATCTTTTACTGGTATACATTCTAAACATACAACTTAGAAAGCAGAATAAAAATGATTGAAATTTAAAAACTGATTTTTTCAAAAACTAAATGAACACTTCCATCTGCTGGCATTTATCTCATAGATCACAAAAGAAAACACTAAAAATGTGTGTTACTGTAAATTTTTCTTACCTGTAATTTAAGTCTGTGTGCCTCTATTGGTATGATTTTAAGTACAGGAAGTTCTTGTATGAGTTGTTTTGGATCTTGTCTAATCAGACATGCCTGCTCTCTATCCCAAGCAGCACCCTCTAGGTATAGTCCATCCACAAAACAACCTATAAAAAGAAGGTAAAATGTTGTAGGCATGATACACATTGCTTTTGGTTATCACAAGTGATAATTTACTGCTGTTAATCATATGTTGTACTCCCGATTGGTAAAAAATTACCTTAACAGAGAAGCATTTGTGTTTCTGCACTCTTAAAAGACTAAATAAGAACTACAGTCACCTTTGTGAACATGCCAATGAGTTTCTGTGTTTATCATGCAGATTACTATCATTATGCCATGATGATTAAGGCAATCTGGAGAATGGCCATACCTTAGTGAAACAACTTCAATCACAGAAAACACATTATGTGAATAACCTTGCCTTAGTTAAATAACCTGGGTATCAAGCTTGGAGAAAACAACATTATATAGGTAACCATACCTTGGTTGAACAACATCTGTGTTAACTTTTGAAAAAACAACATCATGTAAATAGCCATGCCTTGGTTAACAACATTGCTGTTAACCTAAAAGATCAACCATGTAAATAACTATACCTTGGTTAAATAACATTTGGTATCAAGCTTACAGAAAAAAAACATATATATATATCAGCATACCTTGGTGAGCTCTCTCGGTAACATCGTCTGCTGTTTGCCACTGTGTAACTGATGTGTACAGAGTAGATTTGTCCAATGGCCAACCATTCTTACGACAGGTTGCTTGCACTAAAGCTGTTAAGTAGGATTCTGGGATATGTAAGCCAGACAGCCACATGACCGGTGGTTCGCCTTCATGTATCTACAAGAGAAATAGGTGTGTCAAATATTAAATTGATTTTTATCTTTCAGATGGCTATTTCAACTTGAAATTTTAAAAATTACTAATCTTTATAGACATGATAAAATATTTTACACTTTCAAAAGAAAAGTACCTATACTTTATTAATAAACTCATACTTTAAAAAAAAATCAATCTAAGAAGTATTTACCCAGCCATTGTATTGCTTCAGTCTTCTTTCAAAGTGAATCATCCAGTTTCCAAGAGATTTGAGTGTGGCGGGAGCAAGGCGGCGCCAGATATTGGGTATCTGACCATTGAAGAGTGCTCTGGCCACTTCATCTAGTTCACTACTCATACCTACTTCACCAACCAAAGCCTGCAAAGAATTATCAATATCAATCATGACTAAATACAGATGAATGAGTTCAATACTATTTCTACGCATGGCCAATCAAATTAACATTCCAACCGAGTGTCCAGTCAATAGAGACAATGTAAATTTACTGCTCTTTTATAATTATTTCATTGAACCATTTTGCATTATAAATGTTTTTGAAACATTTTTCCATGAAAAAATCAAACAATATATTGTGGAAATAAATGGAAAAATGAAAATTTAATGGTTATTGTTTTCATTTATTCATTGAATTTTCCATGGGGTATTTGATTTTAACAGTAAATCTTAGCATTACACTTACACCTACCCTCTGTAATGTAAAAAGTGATCTCTTAACAGTAAATCTTAACACAACAATAAAACCTACCCTCTGTAATGTGATGAGTGATCTCTTAACAATAAATCTTAACACTACACTAATACCTACCCTCTGTAATGTAATAAGTGATCTCTTAACAGTAAATCTTAACACTACACTTAATACCTACCCTCTGTAATGTGGTGAGTGATCTCTTAACAGTAAATCTTAACACAACACTTACACCTACCCTCTGTAATGTGATGAGTGATCTCTTAACAGTAAATCTTAACACTACACTAATACCTACCCTCTGTAATGTGATGAGTGATCTCTTAACAATAAATCTTAACACTACACTAATACCTAACCTCTGTAATGTGATGAGTGATCTCTTAACAGTAAATCTTAACACTACACTAATACCTAACCTCTGCAATGTGATGAGTGATCTCTTAACAATAAATCTTAACACTACACTAATACCTACCCTCTGTAATGTGATGAGTGATCTCTTAACAATAAATCTTAACACTACACTAATACCTACCCTCTGTAATGTGATGAGTGATCTCTTCATTCTCTGGATCAATTTGTTAAACCTTTCCAATTCCTGGAGAAGTACAACGGTAGTTGGAGCAATGTCAATTCCATACTTTTTGCGTATCTTGTCCATTTCATATTCTTCAGGTAGCTTTGTAAGTACTTCCTTGGCAATCTTTCCAATGAAATCTTCACGACTAATTCCACTAGAGGAGTCACCTATGTAAGATTTGGTGGGAATATTTAGAACATTACATTGATATAAATGTAGTGTTTTAACAAATCTGCTGGTTTACACAGAATTCATCATTATCATATATTCTGTGAGGGTATTGAGAGAAAAATTATTGTTGGTAGACCACAAAATTGTTAAATACACTTAATCATAAATTAGACAGAATCTCAATTTGTATATCACCTATACCTATGTCTAAACAATGTGTTTTGGAATAATTTTTAAGTTAAAGAATCCAACAAATGATAAAAATGGTTAATATAATCAGTATTACATGTAATAATCTGACATCATTTCTTTAATCATACTTAAAGACGACTCATTCATGAGAATTTACAAAAACTTCAACTATACACATACATTCTATAATTTGACCGCGCTGTTGATAACATGGTGTTCTACAGATGACAAGTAACTGACAAACCTGTTTGAGGCTGAAGTTCTATCAGATGGGCCCACATGTCTCTGGCGGCTTGAGTGTAGTAGCCTATCTCTGCATTAGGATGCAGACCAAACACCTCGGGTGTGTTAGCATGAGGAAGAGATTCAATGTAATCTAAAATAGACAGAAAACATCAATTTATAAAAGAAAATAAAAAAATATATAAAAAAGAGTAAAGTATCAACAAATACAGTTGTTATGGAATTTTATTAGTTCCTCTACTTAAGTCTTGTTATAATAGGTGTGTGTTGTAAGAACAAATTGTATATCAGAAAATCCCCTCCTGAGTAAAGCAAAATCCATAATGTGTATCTATTTACATAATAATCTTAGCACAATATCTGTGGAAATTAAAATACAAAAAATAATCACATATATCTTAAGTGATCCTGATCACAGTATCACTATGACAACTGACCTCTCTGCCACATACACAGCAGTAAAGCAAATCTTATATTTTGCCTACACTTACTACTAGTAATGGAGTTACAAATATAAATTATCTTGGCAAAGGAGAACAATATTACAACCTAGCCCACATAACATTACCAAAATTTTTACATCTATGAAAGTATTAATTGACCTACATGACACTACCAAAATACTACTTTTACAAATTTACCAGTGTAATTATCTCTTGGGCCATCTTCTGGAATTTTGTAATCAACTTCTTCATTATGATAGAAATGGAACGGCTGGAAGGTGTCAAAGATGAAGTCACCCATGTACTCATCCATGTATGTCTTTAGAACACGTCGATCAAAGTTATCAATAGCACGACCACCGTACATGACCTGAATGAAATAACATCACTTGTAAGTTATCAGTTTACACAATATTTACAAAAACTGAAACAGGCTAACAAAAATCTATTTAAAGCCTGAAAATTAATATAATTTTATCAAAGACACTGTATTTCACTTTAGTTTAAAGGATAAATCAGAATTTAAAATGTTTTTTGTTTCTCTATCCTTAAGAGAATATTTTTACAATGAAATGAACAACAGTACTTCCACGTGACTTTCTGACATATTTTTTCTGCCCAGGCAAAATAAGGTACAAAATATTACCGGTATGTTGGAATACACTCTTTACTTACCTCACCAATCAAGTATTTCAAACTGTTCCACGGAAGTTTTGTATCACCCAGTTCAAATGCCTTTGTAAGATATGTGTTCAAGATTTGCATACACACACGGAAATCTGACTCATTGAAATCATATGCAATGTTCCATCCAATTTTACCATACTTTCTTCTTTCTTGTACGACAGCATGGAAAAATCCCAATACAAACACAAGGGATGGGAAAGAGGAATGTGGACATTCTGCTAGGGCTTGTGAGTTGATCTTGTGGTATGTGCCACGCAAATTCAGCTTTAGACCATTTGGTGGCTCAGTCACAACCTGCAAATTCAAAGAGAAATAATTACAACTGCAAACCAATTTTTGAATTATTTCTTCCAAAAAGATGTTTTTCCCCATACTATTACAATTTTAGAATGATGTCCTGATAAATTTTCTTTTCAGTTTGAAATGTTTATGATTTTTTCTTTATCTACTGGTACCTATGGGCACAATAAATGAACACACTGTTCATTGTCAGTTTTTTAATAATGTGGCACATTTCTAATCAAAAAGGGCTTATTCTTACATGATGTCCCCAAAAAGGCGGAACAAGTCGTGTTAATATCAACCAGCATTTCTTACACACCAATCTGCAATTATTATTCTTCACAGGTTTGGAAGAAAAAAAAGCCATAAGGCTGAAATTGCAATTGATGATACCAGTAGATTTTAAATTTCATAAAAATCTAACAATATTGACATATTGACCAATCAGAAGCTCTGGTGTCCCTCGATACCAATTACTTCCAAATTTTATCAAAATCTGATAATCTTAAAATTTTGACCAATCAGAAGCCTCAGTTTGCTATAGACAACAACAAAAGTGATATCATTGCTATAGACAGCAACAAATCCCATGTTACTGAAATCGCAATCCCATGATACCCATTAATTCCACATTTCATCAAAACCTGACAATGTTGAAATTTTGATTAATCAGAAGCCTCGCTTTGCCATAGACAACAACAAAATCCATATAACTGACATCGCAATCCCTTAATACCCATAAATTTCAGATTTCATAACAAAATCTGACAATGTTTGAATTTCGACCAATCAGAAGCCTCCGTTTGCCATAGATGGCATCGGAACCCGTATCATTGATATTGCAATCAATTAATTCCCATAAATTCCAAATTTTATCAAAATTGAACAATGTTGAAATTTTCACCAATCAGAAGCCTGTTTGCCATAGACACGATCTTTTTATGACGTCACAACATACATTGTGCACATCTGCACACCCAAACCTATAATCATATGAAGTGTCATTACAATCCATCAAGTAGTTTCAGAGAAAACGTGGACAAGTTTTGGCCAATCATAAGCCACAGTTTGCCATAGACGCAATATTTTATGACGTCACATACGTTGTGCACATCTGCACACCAACACCTATCATCATATGAAGTTTCTTTAGAAAAGTTGGAATTTGTTTCCGAGAAAATGTGCAGACAAGTTCAGCACGGAAAGATAGAATGATAATAATAAGAAGAAGAAACAGAGCAAACACAACATGTCTCCCAAGTAATGTATATTATGCTGTGATTTCATATGACTGTGATTAAGAAATATATCACAAAATAACATGGTCTATACCTTACCATTATCACCTGTTTAAATAAAATCAATTTAATAGTCATTGAGATTTAAGTCTTTTAACTCATCAAACCCTGAAAAAACAATGGACTCTTCTGTAAATCATTGACTTAGACCAGTCCATATGTGTATTTAGGGGTCAAGACACATTTGCTATGAAGATATACCTGTAATATAATTCATTACTTTTCTGATTATGTGTGTATCCTACAATATTTTATTTACCTTCAGGGATCTCTGTAAAATACCAATAGGGAAACTGGCTGTTGGCTCTGTAGTCAGCCACAAACGGAAATCTGGGTGAGGTTTGGTTAATTTCTCTAGTTGCTTTTCAAGCTCTCTAAGCCACTTAACCAATAAATGACAATTCTGTAACATAAGCCACTGGCCTCTGGCAATCGCTGTTTCCAGATATTGAAGGGCAAGCTAAAAGTAGAAAAAATATCTTATAACAGAAGCAGTTTTCACAGGAAGCAAATATTTAATTTTCATGTCAGAGAATGTCATGATTATGATGGCTGTCATAAACTGCCCATCATATTTAGATTTAAAACCATTACTTGCAAATCAATCACACACACACAGAAATTCCAGGAACTTGAGTTTTTGTTTCAACATGTATACAATTTTAATAAATACAGGTAAAATGGCACACTAAATATTGTTAACCTCTTTACCATACCCAAATATGAATTGTGATTTTAGTATAACGGAAAAAGGTTACACTAAAAGATTCATCTATTTCGACTATGAGACATCAATTACAACTTATTAAACATAATTTTATATTTCTAATTATCAAATACATATATCTTACCTTTTCTTGACCTTGACCCATAGACAAAAATTTTAGCTTGTTTGATCCAAATTCTATTCTTTCAGCAAGTTTGATAAGGTCACTGGCAGGATCTGAGCCTGGACTGAGGATGAAGACAATTGGAGACATGGGTGTACTCTGTTCAAATATTGCTTCAAAGCTGATGATAGGTGGCGTTACATACTTCTCACCCATGCATTTAGTTACATATTCCTCAACAGCTCTGTAAATACGGTCAACACGGAAGCAGCGTAACAACATCAGTTTCTGGAAATCTGAAAGTGATTCTCCGTACTTCAGTGGGAAGGATTGAGATTCTGGAGTGTCATGATCAAACCACTGTCAAATAAAAGAAAACAAGATACCATTAAAGAAAACAAGATACCATTAAAGAAAACAAGATACCATTAACCCTGTACACAATGAAAGCACTCTCAACACAATGTTATATACATCTGAAAAGATACCAGTAATCCTGTACACAATGAAAGCACTCTCAACACAATGTTATATACATCTGACAAGATACCAGTAATCCTGTACACAATCAAAGCAGTACCTTTCAACACATAGTTATGTACATCTGACAAGACACCAGTAATCCTGTACACAATGAAAGTACTCTCAACACACAATTATGTACATCTAACAAGATACCAGTAATCCTGTACACAATGAAAGCACTCTCAACACACAGTTATGTACATCTAACAAGATACCAGTAATCCTGTACACAATGAAAGCACTCTCAACACATAGTTATGTAAAGATACCAGTAATCCTGTACACAATGAAAGCACTCTCAACACACAATTATGTACATCTAACAAGATACCAGTAATCCTGTACACAATGAAAGCACTCTCAACACATAGTTATGTAAAAGATACCAGTAATCCTGTACACAATGAAAGCACTCTCAACACATAGTTATGTACATCTGACAAGATGCCAGTAATCCTGTACACAATGAAAGCACTCTCAACACATAGTTATGTAAAAGATACCAGTAATCCTGTACACAATGAAAGCACTCTCAACACATAGTTATGTACATCTGACAAGATACCAGTAATCCTGTACACAATGAAAGCACTCTCAACACATAGTTATGTACAGCTGACAAGATACCAGTAATCCTGTACACAATGAAAGCACTCTCAACACATAGTTATGTACAGCTGACAAGATACCAGTAATCCTGTACACAATGAAAGCACTCTCAACAAGATACCAGTTATGTAAAAATGATACACTCTCAACACAGTAATACTGTACACAATGAAAGCACTCTCAACACATAGTTATGTACAGCTGACAAGATACCAGTAATCCTGTACACAATGAAAGCACTCTCAACACATAGTTTAGCTGTACAGCTGACAAGATACCATAGTAAAAGATCCTGTACACAATGAAAGCACTCTCAACACATAGTAATTATGTAAAAAGATACCATAGTAATACTGTACACAATGAAAGCACTCTCAACACATAGTTATGTACAGCTGACAAGATACCAGTAATCCTGTACACAATGAAAGCACTCTCAACACAAAGTTATGTACAGCTGACAAGATACCAGTAATCCTGTACACAATGAAAGCACTCTCAACACATAGTTATGTACATCTATTTGACTGGTAAATGCTTCCAAATGAGGAATAGTAAATAAGAATTCTGCAGTAAGACTATAAATGAAATGCTTAGAAACTCAAAATTAAAATTAGTTCTTAATTTTCCATGAAAGCATTTATGATATCTTCTATTGCTTTAGTTGTATTGCAGTTATTGCACTAACAATGACCAGAAATACTTCACAACAAAATATGCGGCAGTGCAGTGAAAACAATCCTGCTATTGTATGTCTAAAGATCTTGTTCTCCAACTCACTGGCAATTTATAACTACTACAAACCTAACTTGTTCATGTAGATATACAGTAAAAATTGAATATAACAAACTTGGTTTGTAGGAATTCATGCACCTAACGAATCATTAAATATTCCCCAACTGCACCTTTATATATTATTAGTTGAAAAACAATTTTACAACGATTTTACATAACATATTTTTGTTTATAACAAACCAAATTCTATGTTTTTTTTACGCCCTAACCAGCATCTTTTATAGCATTAAAAAGATACAATCAATATAATTTAAACATAAGTCAATTCTTAACATTTTTGCCAAGCAAAAATTAAAGGCTGCGTAAATGAAAAGTAACAAAAAGCTTTTGTTTCATCTTCCCAGAAAGTTCCCATTTAGCCTAGTTTTAGAGTATTTTTTTCTTAATGAATCACGCTGTAACCTTTCAGCCGACATCTCTATAACTACATAACAAACTGTCTTTATAATGAATTGAACAATAAGA
Source organism: Atrina japonica (assembly GCA_030159075.1). Taxonomy (NCBI): domain Eukaryota; kingdom Metazoa; phylum Mollusca; class Bivalvia; order Pterioida; family Pinnidae; genus Atrina; species Atrina japonica. The sequence goes on along the minus strand of BROG01000011.1, from coordinate 1,730,130 downwards.
AGCCATGAAATTCGTTATAGGCGAGTTTTACTGTATGATAACAAACTCTGAAACAATATATTTACTTAAATAAAGGTATTCATCACTGATTTTAAATGTCATTGAAACTATACCTTCTTCCAAAGTTTCTCATTCCTTTCGATGTCATCCAAGAGGGAACCAAACTTGTCAGGGAAAACTTCAGAAAGACGGATGCAATCTTCCCAACCTTCTTCTGGGAACCAATTGTATGGACGCTTACGTCTACTTTTCTCCAAGGCAATATTACCCTGAACAAGAAAAGAAAATAACAATAGCAGTACTGATAGAATCTTCCTCTAAACCGGTTTCATTTACAGACAGATCTAACATATACTGTAGAGTGGTCTGACTTATCTTACAATGCTCAGATATACTCTCTGCCAGAAAATGTTCGCCTCTCGTTATTTTTGCCCTGTTACAACAAAAACCATTAATCTTGTCTTGAATTTACCTTAAATCACCAGTCTCAACAGTCTTATAAATGGCATGCATGTCCATGCTTCAAATATTTAGTTTGTAAATTTTGCTTTTATTCTAAATCCACCCTCTCATCTAAGGGTGAAAATGACGAATATTAAATGGGAGTAAGAATTCCAAGGTATATAGTGTATTGAAGCAGATTCCATTCACTGCAATATTTAAAAATTACTCAATGTTAATCATTCTTAAGATTTTACAAAACTTTCAATATGATGCTTATTTAACTTACAGCAGTCAGTTAAAAAAAATCATATATAAGGTTTCACCAAATTCTTCAGTAAATGTCATATGAACACACTAAATTTACCTTGATGAAAAAGTCCAATTCCTCTTGGGCAAGATGAGATAAATCTTGTTCCAATTTTATTGTAATTTGGAAAGAGAACAGGAGTTTGTGTTTCTCAAATATACCTGAAAAATATATGTGACAAATGATATATACATGTACATTAAAAAGATCGTCCTGAAGTATATACACATATATAGTACATAGTTCTAGTTTATATTAACTGCTAAAATCTAGATTATATTGCACAATCCTTCACAAAATTTACATCCTGTACATAATAAACAATTGTGTAGGTCTACAAGTGTTTTAGAATGCTTGCTGGTAACATTTCACAGAATGCATTTATCTACATTTACATATCATCTGAACACGTTTATAAACACAGATAGGTATATTTATACCTGTACATCCATAGTTATACACATTGTGAGTTAGTGTGTCCATTATGTTACGCAATCTTTTCTGTAGTATTGCATCAGGCATAGATTTCTTCAGGGAGAACTCAAACACTTCCAAATAAGAATCCAAACTGTACTGGTACATAGTGTTAATTGTTGACATCTCTGCTAAGATAAAGAACAAGATGGCACCTCTCCTGGCAGCTGGACGATAACCATCTCGAAGCTTGTCAATATCTATAGCAGTTTTGGCTCCTAATTTCAGTTTCTCAGACACCTGAAAAGAAACAAATTCATTTTAACCTGATATACAGTTAATATACAGTTTTGAGCAGCAAAGAATTTTATATTTAGTTTGTATTATTATTTTCAACTTACAAAAAATGTAAAGTTATTGTCTTTCATTTTATTCTAGACCAGCCTTGTATCTTTTTCTCTAATATGTCTTTAGATATCTACATTTCTAACTAAGAAACAAATCGTCCAATCAAAAACTTTTATTACTGTGCTTAAAACAGCACTTTATTATGAGGGCAAAATCCAGTTATCACCATCTCCCATAAACTACTCAGAACTAAAATTACACATGAAGACTGCCTTCAGATTCCAATGTGAACACCCCTCCCCATATTCTAAACAGGATTATTTATATACAAAGACTACATTAGTCATGTGATGTAAGAGTCATACATGTTCACCCCTCCCTACATTCTACACAGAATTATTGTATACAAAATCTGCCTTAGTCATGTGATGTCAGTCTTACATGTTCACCCTCCATACATTCTACACAGAATTATTATATACAAAATCCGCCTTAGTCATGTGATGTCAGTCCAACATGTTCACCCTCCCCTTTATTCTACACAGATTTACATTAACAAAGACTACCTACCTCTGTAGCTTTAGTTTTGGTCTCCTCCAGAGTCTGAATCAATTCCAAGTTGTCCAACATGTTACCCTGTGACTGTGCTAACTCTCTCAACAGCGCATCCTCTAGATCTTTCAACAGTTTCTTGTTTATACTGGTTTCCTGAATCAATCGTTCTCTCTGTTCCTCCAGTTCTCTTCTTTCAAATTTCACAATGACACTGAGCAACTGATCTTCCAATCCCTAGTAAAAACAACGACTTGTATACAACATGCTTCAATTACATTGCTTGCTGAACATACACATCAATTATCAAAATAACGGTCTTTATCCCTCTGACCTACTGATGGCAATACATGTATTATTGCAGTAAACGTAACAAGTCCGGTCAAAGTAACACTACTGTACAAGTGTTTAATTCCACAGGTTGTAATTTTTACGTTTTTCTCTCTTCTGAATCACAGTTTTTTTATTTTGCAGATCAGGAATAATTTACCCTATCACCAGGTTCTTTTACGTATATACATTGTTAAAAAGTTATTCACAGTTTCTTAAATTCAAGGATTTGTCAACACCGTCAATATAGCAAATATTAACACTGTGAGTTATTTACCCCTGTACAGTATGTTCCCATAAAACTATGTCATTCCTAAACATTTCATTTAAGTCCCAAAACTCCAAAATATTGCCAAATGTAAGCCAAATCAAACCTATTCTAGTTCTAATTAATTTAAAGCATCAATTTACTTAATGTTTGAGGAAAGAAAATCCATTTTTTTAAGGAAGTGAAATGCTGCAAACATACAGAAAGACCAAAAACATCTAGATGTTATTTTTGTGTCAAGAACATGTGTCTAAACCCCTCTTTTACCATTTTAAATCACATTAATCTATCAATAGATGCACTATGACTTTGACCTTGAAGATATGACTCAGTTTAAAGGTCATAAACAGTTTCAGGTCATGACAATAATAAGTTAAAGTTCGAATGCATTCCAAGCAAGGGTTGGAAAGTCAAAGCCTGAAGTAAAATTCTGTCCATGGGTGTACCATGAAGAAATAACCCAGTGTCAAGGTCATGACACACTTTTAGATCATGAGCAGTAACATATTAATATCTGAATACATTCCAAGTAAGAGTTGGAAAGTTCTAGCTCAGACAAGATTCGCGACTGACAGACAACCTCGACAAAACCAATATGTCTCCCTGCTTGGCTTGGGGTAAACAGTTAATCCATGGATATCTAATATTGGCGGCATATCATTCGTTATGTTTTCACCTAAGGCCCAATACATTAGCCTGATTAAGTATTTACCTTGAGTGTTACAGTGTAGTTGATAACCATAGATTTGCCAAACACATTGGGTGTGTACTTGGGATTAGCTAACTTTGTATTGAGATACAGACGGAAGTTTGGATCATAATCCACTTCTTTGTCCCCAAGTAGGATGAATTCTCTCCCCTTTTCACCTGGAAAACAAAGATTGTATACTATATACATATTTAATACAAGATTTATGCTAAATTAGAAGTAAATGATGAAAATATGAATGCCCCAATAAAAGATATAATGTACAAATTATATACATGTCGATATATTACTAAACAAATGCATGTGTCCAATTAAATGATAAATATTATACAAAATATGAATTTATTCACTTTTTCTTTAATTCCATCATCCATGAAACCTGTTGTATGACCTAAATGACAAAAACAGCTTTTCGCCAAAACACAGAATCTTTTTTACTGCTACAGGTTCTAAGCAGTATCAGTCTTTTCATATCATCTGCAGGATTTATATACATGATATACTTAATCACAATTTTGGTTTGCAGCTGAAATGTTGTAGAGCCATGCAAAAAGGATCAAAAACGTTTAAAAATTTAAGAAAACAAAAAATGGGGAAAATAGTGATAAAAAGAAAATGTTAGTTTGAACAATTTGTTTTTTGCCTTTGTAGCATCAGTCTATCCATGCTGACAATTATAATAAATACATGCATTTATACAACAACAACAACAAACTGATCCCAAATCTTCTGAAATTCAGAAAATAAAGTGATAAAAATAAACTTTGTGTACCAAAAAACATGCAATGATCAACATTTCTCGAACATCCAACTTGATTACCTATGATATGAATCAATCTAATTCAAAAGTAATGTCTACAGGTAACATTACAGGTAAATAAGATTGTCCATTACAGGTAAATCAGAGGTGAATGATGATTAGTACAGTTGAACCTGTCTTGTGAAATCCAAAAAGACCAAGGATCCCAAAAGACTACTAACAGAAAACTTATTAAATAATCTGTGTAAATATCACCCTTAGTATACTTTAAACATTTTTATTTCATAATTTCATGAAAAGGGAGACCACCATTTCATGGTGAATTCAATCTTCTTTTATCAGAACAGGTTCAACAGTACATAAGTGATCTTAAAAATGATAAACTATAGATATAACATTAATGTGATTGAACTTCATGCATTTTTATAAAGGTGAATACTTCCTATTATGTTTGTACTGACCTCCTGAAATATCACATTATATATGTTAGAATCATAACATTTACATCATATATAAGATACATGTCACAATCATGACATAAGTACTGCTCAGACAGAAACAAGAGCCCTGAAGGGTCTTATCAGTCGACTGAGTCCCCTATATCTATTAAAATCCCTCCTCACAGGGGTCACATAAGTGTTCTTTTCTGTCACCCAAGGCCACATCCTATCTATAAATACTGTTACAAACTTATCTGACTATTGTGCACATATGCCAGGTTGTTGGTTAATACAGGTAAACATCTTGGAACATCACATCATGTAAAAATCATACTACTAGATTTGTTCTTGCAGGATTTATCATATGAATTACAGGGCAAGTGTTACAATCAAACAAGGTCTTAACTACAGGAACATCAATTATGATCTTTACCATATACACATTCACAATGCTTAATGTACACTTTTTAAATAGAGATATAAAATTCAATGTGTTACATAATATGACCTTTCACACATTTTGTCCATTAAATGACTCCAACCAAATACTGTACTCATTCTTCGGTGTCCACTAATTAAATAACCCTAATTAATACCAAACTTTCAGTTTCAATATATATACCCTATATGTGTCAATTAATACTGTGAATTCAATTAGTCAGGTATTTAAACAACCTACCTTTAATATTTTTCTCCAGGACATTGTCAATCACAGGATCTATGTACTCATCGACATCTTTGAACAAGAATGGGAAACCATACTTTGTTCTTTGTCTTGAATTTGTTGATCGTGCTGCGCTTCTAATCATGTGTGTTTTGATATTGTTTTGTTCTTTGATAATGGTTTTTGATTCTTTTCATTCTTTGCCTCTGTCTGTTGTTTTTTTGCATTCTCATGATTATTTTTGTACTTGATTGTGACTTTGTGATGATTTGTCTCATTGTGTGCTTTGCTTTCCTGTATTCTTTTTTGTGATGTCTGTTTTGATTTGTGTTGTTATGTCTTTTTTTCTGCTGTTTATGTGTGTGTCTGATGATTGCATAGTGTGTCTCAATGTGTGTTGTAATATGATTGTTTTTGTGTGTTGTTTTTCCTTGTTGTCTGGGTTATTGTGTTGTTTGATTTGTGATTCTTGTATTTGTTGTGTTGTTGTGACTCTGATCTGTTGTCATGGTTTTGTGTTGTGTTTTTTTTGTGTGTTTGTTGTTTTTGGTTTGTTTTTTTGTTTGATAATGGTGATTGTTTGTGTTTTGTTTGTTTGTGATTTTCTTTTTGTCTTTGTTTTTTTATACTCAACATTACTTGATTTTTGATTGTCTGCGTTGAATGGTGTGTTTGTGTTTTGTGTTTGTTTATGTAGTGATTGTTGGTGTTTTTTTTTTTGTTATTTTGTTGTGTATGTGGATGTGGTGTTTGATTGAGTATTTGTTCTTTTGATCTGATTTGTTGTTGAAATTTGTTTTGAATTGTTGAAATTCATGTTTGCTGATTGCTTGTGATTTTTTGGTTTATTGTGACTTATATTGAATGTGGTTTTGTGTATTGTATTTTTTTGTGATGTTATGTGTGTGTGTTTTGTGTTCGCATATTTTTGATTTTCTGTATGTTGTCCTGTTGTGATTGTTTTTTGTGTTGATTTGTGGTTGTGACTTTTATGCTTGCTTGTTTTTCAAATAAATTCTCTCTTGTTGTGTTGATTTGTTTTGCTGTGTGTTTTTGCTGTCATGTGTGTTTGACGTTTTCTGTTGTTTGTTTTTGGATGTTTCAATATATATACCCTATATGTATCAATTAATACTGTGAATTCAATTAGTCAGGTATTTAAACAACTTACCTTTAATATTTTTCTCTAGGACATTGTCAATCACAGGATCTATGTACTCATCGACATCTTTGAACAAGAATGGGAAACCATACTTGATTGCTAATTCCAGTTGTTTCAGGAAGTCTGGGTCATTGAATGTACATACCTGAAACATATAAAAACATGTACTGTGTGCTGCTACACAAAAGGAAGACAATATTACTTTGACAAAAACATAAGCATACTTATAATCAAAACAAGATTCTTCAAGGCCTTGGCTAAAACAAGTTTAGTTGCTTTAGTTTGGGCCAGTTTTAAAATTACTTTAAATGAGGTTTGGGTTTCTCTCTAAATCATACCATTAACCCTTTTGTCCCTAAATATCTAAATGGTATGTTTATTGTTTAAACCAATCAGTTATGGTCTGTAGCCGTGTTGGGATGAAAGGATTAACAAGACATGCAAGATAACAAAAATGACAGTCAGCATGGTCAAGTCTGACTCAGGTTTAAGATAATTTAAATTATATAAATAGAGAAATAAATAATTGCAGATCTTGACTACTGAAGACTGAGACTCACTTTCAGATTGTGTTGTTCCTCTCTGCGTTTGATCCAACTTAAAGCTTGTTGTTGTGGATCTATGCACATGGGGAAGCGGCTTGCTCTAGTTGTCAAAATACCATTTTGTATGGACAACTCATCTGGTGGCAAACCCTCCGACGTCCATCTGAAAAATAAAAGTGTGTATGTTTGTAATCGTATTGTCAAGAATGTGTAACTTTATTCACTGAGCAAAGTGAAACAGTATACACCAATGATTTCCATGACCTGTTTTAGAATGGTGGGACGCCATGGTTAAAATAGCTAACAACATCTTAGAAATGTTCCGTCTTGGTTAAAACTGATGCCAACACATTTAAAGCCTAGAGGCAAAGTTTTGTTTGTTTGTTTTGTTCTTTCTCTCCATTTTATGTAATTGTCATTTTTTCCAAGAACTATTCACAATGGTCGAAATTTCAGTCTACAATGCAGAAAAAAAAACCAAGAATATTCTCTTTAGATTTTCACATTTTGCACAGGGGTGATGAGTAAGCAGTTTAGGAACCTTCTATGGCTAATTTCCATATCCATGTGACCATTGTAACAAATTTGCATAAATTACCTCTTTAGTGAGAAACATATGCAGTTTTCAAATGTAACCTACCTGCTAATTTCTACTTCATTTGTCAAAAGTTCTTCCAGCTTATATGGATCACTGATTGGTACATCACGACTTTGAAGATCCTTCAACCAGTCCTTGTACACCATATCTTTACGGAATTCCCAACTAAAGGCTCCTACATAACTCAAGAAAGCTGAACCAACAAGGCAGTCACCAAGCAGTTTCACCCTTTTGATCTTTAATTCCTCTAAGTCATTACACCATCTACAAGACAAAATGATAAATTCTAATTTACTGGAAGGTTGTTAATTTTAAATCAAATGGAGAAAAAAGTTTCTTTACTATGAGAATAACTTGTTCTAAACTATGTTATCATAGAATTCAAATGTGCTTACCTGACATTTTCTGAGCCGAGACCTGAAATAAGTTTGTCAGCAGCAATAAGACGACGTTCCATAATGGCAGCTTCTTCCTCAAGCTTTTGCCTTTCAGACGTGGCTTGTTCATACTTGTCTCCAAGGTCTTTCAGTTCATTTTCTAGTTTGTTGATTTCATTGGTGATTTTATCTAAGTCACGTTTGGCTTGATGGAAGGTTCTTTCTAGTTTGGCGACCTGTTGATAAAGACATGTATCCAATGAGATCTGATGTGTAATTGTCACCTTTATTTCCCATACAGATGATACACTAATAAACAATTAAACATTACCTGACAATTATAAAACTTTATATACATGTAGGTACATACCTTTTCTCTCTTTGGTTTGATTTCTCTGGCCACAACACAATAACCCATCACAGCCTCTACAAACTTCAGTAAACCAGTTCCAGCTCTACTGATGGTTTTCATGGACTCCAGAGTCAAGCTCAAATTCTTATCATTCATCAGAGCTGAAGTAAAGATGGTCAAAAACTGAAAGTTTCTTTTCCAAAGATTTTAAAAAGTGTATATTAGAGGCAAAACAAGAGAGGTAATGACTACACGGTCATAGGCATTATACATGGATTTAAGTAGATTAGTACAACGAATTAAAATAAAAGAAATATTTCACAGAGCAATACAATATATAATGTTACATGTAATGTAAAAAAAAACTCAATAAAACATGACATGTCTCAATGAAATAAATAAAACGTTAAACCATCATTGATGTCCGAGCAAATAAAAGACAAATATATTACATATTTTATTATTCAATGTTATCTTTATACCTCTTTACTAATTTAGTGTTATCTTATACATCTATAATTGTTTAATGTTATCTTTATACCTATATAATTATTCAATGTTATCTTATAATGCTATTATACAATGTTATCTTTTTACAGTCCTAAGTATGACCCAGTACTTGGAATGAAACCCAGGACCTTTCACTTACGAGTCCCAAACTCAACTATTACACTACAACAAGCAGTAACATATTATTGTAAGTAGATCATTAATGATTGTACAGTTTAAGTATGTCATATAGCCTGGGATCCTGGCCCAATCATACTTCACTGATAAGGTCAGGCGTAATACAATTCACATGACCAACTATCAGCACTGAACAGGGCTGAAGATTATCATGTGACCAAGATACCAGATAAAGAAAATGCACATATCTATATTACTAGTCGTAAATAGAGAAAATGACAGTATCCATAATGTGCAAATGTTGTAAAAAATCTACTTGCTTAGGTCTGTGGAATCTGCACTGTGTATTTCTACAACAATTAATTGTGAAAAGAGCATACATCATGCATATAATATGCTGTAAATTCTCTAAAAACTTCGTATCACGCCATGTTTGTCATGATTTTGATGCTACCCAGTGGGGGGGGGGGGGGGGGGGGGGGGGGGGGGGGGGGGGGGGGGGGGGGGGGGGGGGGGGGGGGGGGGGGGGGGATATAAAAAAAACAAATTCAGAGTGGCAATATAGGTAATCTTGTCCAATCAGATAATGGAAGTGATTGTATTCCGCCTGGCTTTACTGACAGCATTAGCATCAGTGAGCCAGGACCACAGGCTAAAGTATAGAACAATATATTCTATCAAGTCTGTCATTACTGCATGATCAAATACCTTTTACTGCCTGTGTCTGACGCTGAGTAATGCCATCAACATCCATTTCCATCAAAGATTTCAAGAAGTTGGCTTCTGCCATCATTGCCTTAGCAGATTTCCAGGACACCTCACGAATGCCTTTAAACACGACTATACACTCACATACTCTCTGTACTTCTGGTGGCGGCTTGGCAAAGGATCTGTTGTGAAAAAAGGAAACCGTAATTAAGTCACTTTTATATTAAATCCAACATTAATGACAATCATGCTTTATTGTGTTTTCTGTGGTGAACACGATAATTTCTTTTATCATAAGCTCTAAAACAAGGTATGGGCGGATACAGTCAATCACGTATTCCCAAATAAATATAAAATTACAACAAATACATGAAGAATGTTAAAATAAGAAATTTTACTCCCAAGTTGACAACAACACACTTTGAGTCAGACTAAACTGCAGGCAGAGTGGCTGATTCCCACTGTTCTGGACTTACAAAATGTTTATACTAATAGTGTCTGGTATAAAAATGAAACTAACCTAATTTCAGTGACGTCACTCTTATCAAGGTCTTCCAAAGCAATTCTGGCTGCTTCAAGTGCTGGCAGTGCTTCTGCTAGAGAATCTTCTGCTTCTTTCTGTAGAAATAATACATCATAACATTAGACACAAAAACATAATTGTGTCATCCAACATGTCACATTTTAAAGTAATTCCAAACTTGTTTGCTCTGTATATAATAACAACCAGTATACAGTGAAATTTGTATATAACAACCTCCTCAGGGACACAATAAAACTGGTCTTTATAGGGAGGTGGTCTTTATATAGAGGCTGTTTTGTACACAAATGGTACTGATGGGGACAGTGAAAACCAGTCTTTGTGACCAAGTCTTTTTACACAGGTGGTTCCTAAAGCAGGTTTTACTGTATATCATGTGAAAAAGGTCATTTATTGATTGAATGACAAAATCAGATCATTTATAAACATTTAAATGTGTTGAAATTTACACATATACAAACCAAAGGTGGGGGGAAAGTGGCACCAAACCACAAACACAGTGGTTCCCCTCCCGAGAAATTATATTTCAAATAAGCGGGAAAGGAAGAGAATCAATAAAAAATAATGATATGTCTATTATTAATGGCCATGTTAAATATTTAGGAAAAATTTACCAACTTATAATAATCAAGAACCTTTTCCATTAAAGACTTGGATATTACATATTTTTAAGATTTTCTTTACCTTCTCTACAGCAATAACAGCACTTTGTTCTTCTATCTCTTTACCCTTGGCTTCAGCTAGGGTCTTTTTCTCAGTAGCTTGTTCTGTTCCGTTGGAGATCTCTTCTAACATAGTCTCACAGGCTTCTGTTTTCTCAGTTACAGCCACTTTCTGTACAGCCAGTCTGTCATTCAAAACGGCAAGCTGTTCACTGGCATCTGCTATTTTTTGTAGACCACCAGCAAGACGATCACACTGCAGATATTATACACATGACTGAATTCTATATCACAAACAAACTGACAATGTCCAAAAACTCAGAGAAATAATAACAAGTTCAGGGCAATTGACAGCTTATATCTATTACAGCAAGGAACCAGAGGTAGATTATCTACATTTCCACTGTCAATGATTTACTTGTGTTGCTTCATCTGTTTCTGTCTAATTTTTACCATCAAGTCATACAGAAACAACCCTGTACATCATACTCTTCAAACAATAGATTTAAGGTTCCCAGTAAAAGTTAAATCAAAGACTTCTGTTTCAAATTATTATTTATAAAGCATTTTAAAACAATGACTAAAATATGTAATGCATTAAGTTTCAGACAACAAAATGAAATTTACCTCTTTTTATTTGATGAAAGTGTGTTTTTAAATCAGGATTTTGCATGTGACTGACACAAATAAGAAACAATAATTTCATGCTGATGACTGGATAAATTTAAGTATTTCTAATACTTTATTTGTATTATAGAAGATCAGAATAGATGATACAGGACAGGTGATTATAACATGTAATTGTACAACATCTTGTGGCAACCATAATTCATTTTCATTCCTAATACCATACCTGAGCCAGAATGAATTTATCCTTCTCTTCCAGAAGTTTGAGGTAAGAGTTAATGAAGTCTAGATAGTTCTTTGGAGTGACGTAATTGTTACGTCGGAGTCGCTGTTGGAACTGTTTACTGTAATCTCCGACACTCTGGTGAACCATTACTATATGTGTGACAACATTTTCACGATGATCATCTGGTATGAGCTGGTTCTGCAACATAAGAGTTTCTGAATTATATATCTTACAGCATAGAAATGACAGAGAGGCCATTAGCCAGACTGGCAGGCTGAAACAAGGCAGTACCTAAATGAATGAAATACAAGACAAAAACTCACAGACAGACAGACAGAGAGAGAGAGAGACAGAGAGAGAGAGACACACACACACAGAGAGAGAGACAGAGAGACAGACAGATACAGGAGACACACACACAGAGAGACAGAGAGAGAGGAGACACACAGAGACACACACACAGAGAGACACACACACAGACACACACACACACACACACACACTCTCTTTGGCTACTTACATCTGGTGAGATGAAAACACTGGCAACAGCATATAAGGCTTGTTCTGGCCAGGGGAAAAACCAGTCAATATTGGCATTGTTGACCATACCTGTTGAAACAAAAACAAAACCACTTAGTATATGTATTTTCTTCTCATAGAATAAAACTTTCATAAATTCTTCTGTAAATATTGAAAATATTGAAATTTAAATCATATAGATGCATACATTTTCTACGAATTTTCAGAAACTGTAAAAGTATTGATATCAGTGACTTCTTACCTGGGAAATTTCTACATCTTGTCCTGAGAGCATCACCAACAGGTGACATCGCTAATACAATATGTAAATTATTGGAACATTTGTTGACAAAGTACTGCCAGATCATCTCACGGGCAATACCTGCACCAGCAGCTGTTGCTTCTGTTCTCATCTGTAGGAAAATCAAATTTCACTAGAGATATTATCCAAAACAATACAAAATCTTACTATTTTCTATGGATATATAATTCCTATTATAATTTTTTTAAGATGTTGACTGCAAGAAAACAATGAACAGTATGGTATTTATCAAATTCAAGAATCATGTATAATTGAAATCTAATATCAAAATTGCATCTAGTTGAGTTGCATTAAGTTTAATATAGAAATGAAACCGAAATTTTCCAAAATTTTGCAACTGACAACTTAAAATGGATCTCTTGGTTCAGTATATCCTGATTACATGTGTTACATTGACCATTTAGTGTAACTGCATCTTTTCAAGATTTATAAAAAATAATTACTTAGTATGAGAAATCTTACTGTTACTAATACTTATGACATGTTCTGTTCACTCATCAACTAAAAGCAAGACTTACAGATCCTATGATGGACTCTTTCTCATCATCTGCGTATAAGGCAGGTACCATTCCTGATGTTAACATGTTGTTGATCAACTCCAAAAACCCTGTAAGCAAAGCATTACATATATCAGATCAAGTATCAAGATATTCAAATATCATTTATAAACCAACTAGAAAGCTATTTCTGAAATTTTAAAATTTACTATAAAAAAAATTGAATCTGGCGGTCAATATATAAAAAAATTGACAGAAACATATTCACGCAGTTGAAATTTAACCTATTGAAGATGAGTGATCAACTACTTAATACTTTGGTATTTGGGTTCACAGGTTCTCACCAACTGTAAGACACATAGTAATCAAGCAATTTATGTATTAATATAAAATCACTAAAATTCATTGTGCAATGAAACTAATACCTATTGGAATACTAAGCAAGACACACAGAGAGAAATACTGACCTTCTTCAGCCACATGTTGATCTGTAAAGAGGAAAACACATTTCTTGTTTTCCATACCCAGCTTGTTGTACAGAATCTTCAAATCATCTCTGAATGACGACTCGCTGTACCCTCTACTGAGCGTGATTTCAAACACCTCACATCCCGCTGCATGGGAAGCCAGTTTACACAAACTCTGCTTACCACTTCCACCAACACCAACAAGTAAAGCATGTCCTTGATCCATTCTAATGACACGATGAATACGTGTCAAATGCTCTAAGGCATCATCAAACAAAACTAAATTCATTGGTGTATGATTTTCATTGTAGTCTTCCAAAATCTGTAAAAAAAAAAAAGATAAAAGATCAAGTAAGGAAAATATTTACAGAAATCTACAGCCTCGCCTAAGTACTTCAGATTTCAGAACAGAAGATCAGATTACATATGCATATGTAAGGAAAATATTTACAGAAATCTACAGGCTCGCCTAAGTACTTTAGCATTTCAGAACAGAAGATCAGATTACATATGCGTATTTCCAATTCTTTTTGATAATTTCTGGTTGATAACGGTGTATATACAAACAATTAAAACTATACCCACCACACTACCATAATAACTTACCTCTTGAAACAAGGCTTTTGCTGCTTCATAATCCTGGATATCTTCATACAATCGTGGTTCTGATTCTTCCATAGCTGTGCGGTAATCACCATACAAGATTGGATCCCGTAAAGCAAATTCTGTATGAGTTTTGAAGTTGGCCTCTAACAGATCTTTCATTTTCAACTGAAAATTATTCAAGTTAAGTTTATAAATAAATGGCAGAGAATTATAGTGTAACTTTTCATTTTTTATGGATGACAAGAATATTATATATTGTTACTATCCCTTTATCTTGAGTTTACTGCTTACAGACATACTTTAAATATGATTATTGGTTTGATTTTCCATTCAGAAAACAATTTTCCTAATTGATGGTAAACATATCATTGGAACATAACAAAGATTCTACAGGTAATACAGCGTGTATAGGGCAGCTTGGAGGTCTGCCGTCATATATATTGTTCATACATATCAGCACAGACCAAAACTCTTATCAATATTCTGAGAACTGTATCACTATCTTAAACAATAAATACTCCCTCATAATTCCTTAATGATATTCACAGAGTAGTTTCAAGATAGAATATAATCCCATATTAGGATTATATACTAAAAGTAATTGGAATTCTATCTAGATCATACAATCTATGAAGAGATTATCGATATTGAAATCTCAATGATTAAACTTAGCGAGAAAAACCATAAGATACTTACATTGACAACTTCTTTGTCAGCATCACTGATAAGTCTGTCTCCGATTACTCTGAGACACTCATTTCTCCAGACTCGAACAAGATTTTCAAGCTTTGAGAAGCGATCTGGGGTTGTTAGACACAGACCATGGTATATCCTAGACAGATCTCGCAAGTTGAAAATGTAGTGGAACTTCGAGGGTGTTGGAGGCAGATCTACTACAATACAGCTGTTAACATAAAATAAAGATTATAAATCATTGTTCACAGCAAGCCAAATTTTTTTTCTATCAACATCTTTGATGCATTAGTATAGTACTTAGTACAGATAATGTATATAATGCTCATTTCGGTGAACTTTATTTGTTTCATGTTAATTTATTGGTTGGTCAAGTTGAAAACTCATAATTACCTGTACAGTTCCATGGTCATTCTTGTTAAAGTTGACACAATATCCTGGATGTCCCGTGGGAAAGGTTGAGTATGGCCCATCAGGATTGAGTTGTAGATCAAGAAGAGAGATTCATCTGAAGGGAATGTCATGTTGAAAACACAGAAAAGGGAGATGAAACGTGGATCAGTTTCATTGCGGCCACCACCAGCTTTACCCATAGCCGCAATGTAACCGATGTCCTTCATGTTTTTCCAGTTAAGATCTTTCCCGCGGTCATACACACCACCACGTTCAAGCAGAAGTTTCAACAAAGCAATTGGTTGCTGAGTTCCATACTGATCAACCTAAATTAAAGAAGGAAAAAATTGTAAATGACTGTTTTTATTTGTCATAATCTTATATACCAATGAGTTAAAACTAACAAAATTGAGGAATCTGAAATATGCGTAATCCTTACCAAGTGTTGTCAAATTGGTTGAAAATCATAATCAATTAATCTGTATCATTGGTTGGGACTAACCAATTGATGATCGACTAATAATCGGATCAGTAACTACTTATGTTATCTTGAGATGTAGCTTACCAACATTATATTACTAATGATAAACTAAATTCTTAATATGCAGTGTTCTATTTTCACTGTCATTTTTATTAAAACTTGATTTTGAATGAAAAAAAAAAGATTTAAACATGAATAAAATTTGATAAATCAGTTGTTAAGTAACATTTAAGAGAGCAAGCACACTTATATCAGCCCTGGATGTTTGACAGTAACTAGAGCTTGTTTGAAATTAAGATAATAGGAAAAAACATCATTATAATTGATTATGAAATCTCAAATCCATTGTGTAGAACTGACTACAAATTGGTTGTGTAGAACAGACTACAAATTGGTTGTGTAGAACTGACTACAAATCAATTGTGTAGAACTGACTACAAATCAATTGTGTACTGACTACAAATCAATTGTGTAGAACTGACTACAAATCCATTGTGTAGAACTGACTACAAATTGGTTGTGTAGAACAGACTACAAATCAATTGTGTAGAACTGACTACAAATCGGTTGTGTAGAACTGACTACCTTTCCAACTGATGACTGATTAAAAATCCATCATCATGACAACACTATCCTTACCTGTGGCATGTTCATATCATCAATAAAGATCAGAAGACGTCTGCCAGGTGGGGGACCATATGTGTCTTTTGTTCGTTTTTCTACGTTTGCCTCCAGATTTCTTTGTACATCGAGGGACGATGTTCTGCTGGAGAAGTTCATGTTTAGGAGTAACTGTAAGAATAAGAAACCGACCCTGAATTACACTCACGTAAAGAGTATCAAATATTATACAGCTATCCACTGATTATAAACAAAAAGACTATCAAATATTATACAGCTATCCACTGTAAACAAAAAGACTATCAAATAAATACAGCTATCCACTGTAAACAAAAAGACTATCAAATATTATACAGCTATCCACTGATTATAAACAAAAAGTGTATTTTAGTTTTGGAAAACAGTGTTTTAAAGTTAACTGTAACTAATTACATATATCAACTACAAAAAGAGCACATTACGTGAAACTAATTACTTTACTATCAGACTTTTGACTGGTAAACACTCATTGAGCCTGTTTATCATTAATGTATACTTCTACTTAAAGGGACATTAACTGTTTTTTTCCAAAATTTTGTTTTTCCTTTTTACTATTTAGACTGATATAAAAAAAAAGATATACACAGACATAATATTCTTAAATGCCTATATATTTTGTGAAAATTGCTTAGCACAGGTTTAGCACTTTTTCAATTGCAACTGATTAACTCAATCTTACTAATTGTATATGAATACCACACTTGACCTGACCTGATTTTCACAAAATATATTAGAATATAAATTTTTTTTATGCCTGTATATAGCTCTTATTTTCAGCGTATCTACTAGCATCAAGAGGAAAAGGTGAAGCTGTCATAGCAATAATAAGTACTGTGCAAAGCAACTTGGACAGTTAATATTCAGTCACTTACATGTGAATTCGGATCCAGTTTTCGGAGGAAGTTTGCAGTGGTAGCAGTTTTAGATGTACCAGTTTCACCAACCAGTACAACTGGCTGTTTTATCCCCACCATCAACTCCAGTAACCATGTAGTTCGAACAGTGTCGATAGTTGGTACCAAGATTTCATTGAATTTCTTTTCTGGTGAGTGGACATATTTGGGAACTTTCTTGGACCATGGTATCCAAGTCTTGGTTTCTGCATCATAGCAGTATTCATACAATGTTGGCTGTGCTGATGGCATTTCACCTGTAATTAAATGGAATAATACATTGCATCATCTTAATTACATTAATCATATCCAGCTTATACTATTGTACTATTGCCATAGGGTGATTATCAAAAAAACACTGGTCCTATAAACTGTGTAAACTATTTCATAATGTAAAGAAAATCGGTCTTTATAGACAGAAAAATTATTAATACTACTAATACAGAAAATAGAAACTGCATATCATTGTTAAGTCCAAATCTAGTATACTTTATCATATATCTTTCACAAGAATTTAATTTTAATATCAAATAAATAATAAATATTGATATAATTCAAAGGGTAAAATGGAATATAAGAAATTGTTGGAAATCTTACCAAGCTTAGCAAAGTTTTTCTCATCGTCATTAGCAGATTGCATTGCTGCCAAGTTTTTAACCTGAGCATCAAATTTGATACGACCATCTTCTAATAAACCTGCTCCAATTGACCAGTACAAGGCTAGCAGGAAGTAGGCCTCCAATTCATCTGAGTCTTGCATCTCTCTTGTGAGCATGGAATCCAACATCTTTGACAACTGCGTAACCTGTGTAACATTTCAATCAAAATTAGTTTTTATTTCTTCAAAAATCATGTTTCATTTGTAATAATTTACCTTAACTTTTCATCCTTAAGTATAACAAGAGAGCTCCAAGGAGCTATATGTCTCACCTGCGGCATATAATCAATAACAATAATAATTATACCAGTAACCGCAAATTACTTTCTAGAAATAAGGTCAGACCAGCTTCAGTACCCAAAAAGGCACATCTAGGGAACATGGGGATCATTTGTGTCAAATGAAGTTCCAATCCACCCAGTAGTTTAGAAGTTCTGCCTGGAAACAATTTTTAGAGCCTATGACCTAGTTTTCTGAAAGTAGGTCAGGCTGACCTTAGTACCCCAAAAGGCAAATCTAGGGTACATGAGGATTATTTGTTTGAAGTATGGTTCCAATCCACTCAGTAGTTTAGGAGTTCTGCTTCGGAAACAATTTTAAGTGACTGTGATCTTGTTTCCAGAAAGTAGGTCAGACAGGCCTTAGTACCCAAAAGGCACATGGGGATCATTTGTGTGAAGTATGGTTCCAATCCATCCAGTAGTTTAGGAGTTCTGCTCCAAAAACGAAATCTGAACGATTTTCAGTAACTATGACCTAGTTTCCAGAAAGTAGATCAGACAGGCCATAGCTAGTACCCCAAAAGGCACATCATGGGTACATGGGGATCATTTGTGTGAAGTATGGTTGCAATCCACCCAGTAGTTCAGGAGTTCTGCTCCGGAAACAAAATGTGGAGGTTGACGCTGCTGTCAGACGGAATTAATGATCCCTATGTCTCGCCTTTTGCTTCGCAGGCTTGACAAAAATGGGATGCTATCTACTATCTAGACTAATTTATTATGATGTTGAAAGGGTTTAATAGTTTTCTTTTTAGAAAACCAGAAAATCATATACAGTAAAACCTGCTATAGCGGCCACCTCTATATAAGGATCACCTGTCTATAAAGGCCACTTTAGAAAAGTCCCTTGACTGCATACTTCAACTAAATTGAACCTGTGTATAAGGGTCACCTGCACATAAAGGTCAATATTCTCTGGTCCCTTGGGTGGCCCCTATATACAGGTTTTACTGTACTACTCAAGCAGTCAATTGCCTTATCACTTATCTAGCCCTAATCACATGCTATCCGAGACATCATGCAACATCTAGCCTTGTCTACTAACCCAGAGAACATAAACTTCACAATAGTTTTTACACTATAAATGCTACCACTTTCAGACTACATATACAATTTGAAGAGAATTGGCCTGTTATTCTAGAAGAAGAGTTGAAAGTATTCCAAAGCTTATACATAAAGCACACTATAATTCATGCTTGCACATAAGCATAAGGTTAACGTTCACAATAGGTTCCTGAATTATTTAGGGGACCTAGAAAAATTACCTGGACCATGTACAGGAAAAAATTAATCTGGACCATGTACAGGAAAACAATAATCTGGAACATGTACAGGAAAAATTAATCTGGACCATTTTCAGGAAAAAATTAATCTGGACCATTTACAGGAAAAAAATAATCTGGACCATCTACAAGGGAAAATTAAGGTACCTATACATGACTGCTAAATTCATCTTCTATAATTTTAGCAGCACTTCTGATGTAGCAAACTTTCTGATGTAGCACTGCTGATAACTTTTGTTTCTGTCTGTACCTTAAGAATTATTATATAATAATGTTCACTGCCAAAGCTGTGTTAGAACAAAAGTAACACATACCATATTGAGGTTGGTTAGTGGGACGATAGTCTTCATTTTGTCTCCTTGACGACCATCTAGTATACCCTCAACAACCATATCTATCAGAGATGGGATGTATTTGTCATACAGTCTTTTTAAGTCATCTTTCTCTTGTTTATTCTGTCTGGTATTGACCCATTTGTTCCAGAAGGGGTCGTAATTAAGATTTTTAGGGTCTACGTAGACCATACCACATCTTGATACTGTAGCTGGGGATGCATACTGAAGATCAAAAACCTGTCAGGAAAACAATAAAGTGAATGAACAAAACAGTAACAAGTACTTATTGTGGTCAACAAGTTTTTCACAATAAAGATAACAGAAAAATCATTAAACAAACCTTACAGCATTCATTTCCCTCAATATTTGTCATTATCTTTCACATTCTTTACAAGTCTAGGATTTGTGATAAATTGGAAATAGATGATGACTTTATATGACTTGTCATGCTTACTTACAGTTACATTACAATTCAAAAACTTATGTCTGAAAAACATGTCAAATATCTATAAGATACCAATATCACATACCTCAAACAACATAGCACAGTGTTTCTGCAAACGAATACGTTCACCATTAGCTAATGTTAGAAGTTTGTTGTCGTCCATGACAGAGTTCATGTTCTCTACCCATAATGCATCAACATCACCATCATACACAATATATTTCCTTTCATTTTTGTCTGTTGGTTTGTTGATTTCTCTGAAGATGTTTGACAGGAGACCGTCAGTCCAGTCTCTGGTAACTGGATCCAGAATACCATACAGGTCAATAACGCTACGGTCCTTAGGATTAATCACAAACAGCTTCGTAGAAATACCGAGTCTGCAATTGAAGTATATTTGTCAAGGATTAAAGTTAATTATTCACAAACCTAAGCAGTATGACATCAACAGAGTACTCACAAGAAAGAGTAAATTGAAATAACCTCAGTGGCATCAAACTTCACATGTGACACAAAAATCCACTTTAACCATAATGCAATATGTACAATATTTATAGCTTTTCAACAGTACCAAAGACAAAACACACACACACATTTATAAATGAAAGTTTATTAGTAACAAAAATCATATATGTGTATATCCTGTATGGAAATGACAAACAGCTGGCTTTACATTATAAATGACAACTTCACTATAATTGTACCTTGTTTGAGCCTGAGCTAGTGTGTTGATGACCACAGATTTTCCACCTCCTGTCGGACCTACGACCATAGTGGTGTGACGAGTCATCATTGTCTCATACAGCTGAACCACTTTGTCCACCTGAAAAAGTCCACGCATCACTAGAGTGCTTGATTACTACACTTACTATGTAAAAATAGTCCCAGGTACCAAAATACACAGGAAAAACTTGTACTCACAGCAGTTCTCATAGGTACAGATGAATTTCAAAAACTTCAATAAAGTTATTGTAATATTTCAAAAGAATCAAACTTAACAATTATAACAGAAAATGTCATAACAGACTAGACAAGTTGATAATTTTGGTGTTACGTAAGTGAAAAAGGCACAAAAGTGGTGTTTACAATTAACATGCAACTAATTAACTGACACAGTATATCTTTTGCAATTTACCTGAACAGGTAAGAAAATATAGCCATTGTCGGCAAGTACTCCCTCCACAGCATCATTGAAGTTAGGATACCTGACACGTGGACAGTCAAGTCCCGGGAATAAGTCACCAATCAGACCCAAGAACAGCGGTACATCTTCAAACACAAACTTGGGCAAGTTCATGTCTCTTAAAGCTCTCATCAATACCACATCCTAAAAATAAATGTATTCCAGATCATTATTTGTACAGAAATAGATTTTTGGAAAGGAATTCTTATACACATTCACTATTTTACATATGTAAAACTGCTTAAGTTCTGACATGTATCAAAACTGCCTTTAACTATTAAGATAACTATTTTACTTAATCTAATCTTCAGTATATAATTCATTGTTATTAGTTATCTTTTGATATTTAACTTTGAATAAATAAAACTGATTTCATTATTTGATTGAACAAACCTCTGGAAGCTCTGCTGATCCTCTCTTCAGATCTCCAGCCATCACTAACACAGATTTTAAAGCTCTCAGACCAAAGTCATAATGATATTGCTTTGATAACTGCTCAGATGCTAGCTTGTACAGTACTGTCATCTTTTTAGCTAACACTTTAGCTGTAAGGAAACCTTCAGAAAACAACATAATCTCACAAATCTGTTGCATGTCGGGAACGATTACGACTACTGGCCTAAACAAAGCTTTGACGGATTCAGGCAATTCTGTACGTCCGGCATAACCTGGATTCATAGTGATGAAAATGCCAACACGCAAATCAAGGCTAATCTCTTGACCCTCAAACTGAAACACAAAAAAACATATAAGATAAAAGCTAGAGCTGAAAAAATAACCTCAATACAGGAAATGATATGAAATATAAATGACATCGTGTACCTTGAAACTTCACAAATCATTTACATAATTAGGACCTATGTACCAGGTATATTTTTCTCTTTTTGCTTTGTTTTTATTTCTTGTCATTATTATGAAACTAATATAAAGCTAAGATAAACAAAAAGACTTTTAGTGTCATAACTATTCTGTAGAAATCTTAAAAAATATCAGAAAAAAATGAAAATAAAGAAAAGGAAACTACATGTACTTCTTTTTGAAGTTTTTCATTGCCAACATCTAATATTTATATAATTTGTCATATAGATCTAATATTTGTAGCTTGTGTATGTTCAGTATTTTCATACAACATTTGTATGGTAAGACAGAAGCCAAGAAATGAAGTCTTACGTGGAATCTCTTCAGTTTGAGCATTAGTGCATTCTGTATGGTCTTTAGCTGTGTTGAAATGACAGACAACACAGATACATCAA